>PVKZ01008455.1:0-15888 GCA_004027375.1 Macroglossus sobrinus
GAGGCCGATTTGCGCTCTCACTCATGTGCTCGCTGGAGCGGCACTGCTACTCTCCTTCCAGAACTTTCCCTTTGCACTCATAGCTTGGCCAACTCACAAGAGGCCTAGCGCTCGGCCCAGCTCGGCTCTCAGCTGCCTCCTTCACTGAGCTCGGTCATGTCCAGCTTCTGCTTTAAAGTGAGAGACGTGGGACTCTTCCCCTCACGAGAACACGAAGAGGACACTGCAGGGTTGTTAGGGGGCCTGATGTCACTGCTGTTGTGTCTCAGGGAACAGGGAGGCCTGAGGAGACGGGGAGATGGGGACGGCCAGTGGGTGGAGCGGTCAGTGCACACGTTTGTTAAGCTGTTGTCTTATGTGGGTGTGGCTGGGGGCCCCCAAAGCAATGACAATAGTAACATTAGAGATCACTGACCACAGGCCACCATGACAAATACAGTGACGATGAAGAAGTCTAAAATACCAGAAGAATTACCAAGACAACACACAGACAAGAAGTGAGCACATAATGTTGGAAAAATGGCGCCTACAGAGTTGGTCGACGCTGTTGCCACAAACCTTTGATGCATAAAAGAGCCATGTCTGTGAAGTCCCATGTACTGAGGTGTGCCTGTGTGCCTAACCTTCCTTTCTCTTAGAGTTGTTTTTAAAGACGTTAACTCTTCTGATCATTTATTCGATAAACTTACTGAGAATGCTTCACGACTAGATTTTTTACTGATCGCTGGGTTAATGAGTAAGATATTTCTGTCCTGGAATTTACATTTCATCATTATCGATTTATAGCGTCTTACAAACTCAAGTTTCTTTAGTTAATTATAAATTTCCGTGTTGCGGACCATGTCCCCGCTTGA
The DNA here is from genome assembly GCA_004027375.1 of Macroglossus sobrinus. Classification (NCBI taxonomy): domain Eukaryota; kingdom Metazoa; phylum Chordata; class Mammalia; order Chiroptera; family Pteropodidae; genus Macroglossus; species Macroglossus sobrinus. The sequence goes on from PVKZ01008455.1 coordinate 855, forward strand.
TAGTGGGCGCCTGTAAGTCCGTCGGCTTCCGCGTCCTTAGGCATTGCCCAGCCCTGGATTTTTGCGTCCCTGCTTTCTGTAACAGCTGGTGGTTTCAGGCCACCTGTCTTAACCCCCCAGGTCTGAAATCTGCTGCCCGCTCCGGGAGACCCTGTTCCTTTCTCCTCTGCGTGGGGACCGGCGGCAGGCGCAGCGCGGTCCTTGCTGTCGGTGCTGTCGTAAAGGTGATGCGGGGGAGGGCAGCGTTTTCTGCAGTCCTGAGTCCACGTGGGTTTCCCTCTTCGTCATGTGGCGTCTTAACTTCCACGTGCTGAGGTCTCGGTGACAGCGCGCGCCCTGGCGTGGGTCACGGCCGTGCTGGGTGCAGACCTGCGTGTGCCCGTGGTGCGGTGGGTGGATGGCTGTGAGCCTTGTGCAGGGGCTGCCTCGCCCCGTCTGCTGAGCCCGCCTTTGCTGCTGACCTTCACCCATCAGTGGGGGGTGGAAGCCGGGGCCTCACCGCTTCCAGGCTGCGTGAGCCCGCGGGTCTGTGAACTGAGTGTTTGTGTCCTGACCTCCCGTCTGACTGGGCTGCTGCTCTTCACTGGGGGCAGCCTCAGCCCCGCCGCCCTGTCCCTCCCCACGGCCGTCCACGCTTTGCTGCCGGGCTGGTCTTCCCTCGTGACACCTGATGTCTCCTGTTCACAGCCCTGCAGGTGGCTTCGTCTCAGGCTCAGTGCGGACTCCGCAGTGTGACGTTCAGGCCCTGCGTCACAGGGCTCTTTCTCCCTCCAGGTCTCCTGCTGTCCCCGGCAGGCAGACCCTGCGCGCGGCCCTTCTGTCCCTCTCTGCGTGTCGGTCGTGTTTTCTCTGTCGAGCAGGCGTCTTTCGTTTCTTCCTGTTGGTCTGTCTTCCTGGTCTTGCGGTGGAAACCTCAGCGAGCCGTCTTTGGCAGTGCCCTCCAAAGGAGGCTTAACGCCGGGAGCCCCTCCTGCCCTTAGTAATGCTCACGGCTCTGTGCTGTCGTTTTAACCCTATTTCTTAGATTTTCGTGACCAGGCACGTTGATTTTTGTCACTCCTATTTTTGTGACTCCGGTGGTCTTTCTGTCCCCTTAGGACTTTCAGATCCACCCTCTCATGTGCTTAAACCCTAGTGGTGACCGTTACCCTGACGTGTTCTCTGCTCCCTTTACTCAAGCCACGACGCCTTGGCTCCTCCTGCCGGCTCCGTCTGTGCGCCCGTGACACCTGACTTGCCTGGAAGGAAGCTTTCCCCGGGGCAGGCTCACTTCAGAGTCATGAGCATGAACCGCAGGCGGCCTCCCCGTCCCCTCCCCGCAGGACCCACGGTGCTTGCCCCTCTTCTCACTCGGCCCCGCCTCCCTCTCTCCCCTGAAGGCCCTGTGTCCCCCTCGGCTGGGAACCTGCCGTGGTTCCGCCCTGAGCCCGAGTGCTCAGTCTCGCCCTTTCGTTGGGGGGCCTGTCTGCGCCCACAGGCAAGGCCCTCTTAGGCCCGGAGCAGCCCGGCCCCTGCAGCCCTGCCCCGCGTCCACCCCTGGCCGGTCCGTGCTCGCGCTGGCTCCTGAGACTCGACCCCACGTCCGTCAGCCACAGCCCTGTCGGCTGCCTGCGGAAGCGTCACCGTCTGCGACGCCGCGTCGTTCACGTGCCCTGGTTAAGCCGCCGTTCCGGTCGCGGTCCAGCCCCTCCCCCGCGGCCGCCTGCTGGCCGCCTCTCAGGGCACATGGGACCTGGCTCCTCGCCTCATGCTTTCTTCCTTTGACTCAGGACACCTGACACCCTGGGCTTTCCCCTCACTGGCTGATCACATCCAGTTTCGTGGCTTAAATGTGGTTCCTGTGCCAAGAGCCCCAGCTTCAGCCCCGGCCGGACTGCCCTCTGTGTGGGTCTGGCGTCTCTGACCCCTCAGCATGTCGCACAGTAGACTGCCCGTCCCTCGCCTGGCCGTCTCCATGTCCGGTGGGGCAACCCTGACCCGTGCCTTGGGCAGAACCCGGGGGTCACACTGTCCCTCTCTGCTCTGCGTCAGAAAGGCCACCCTGATTCGTCGTGTCTCTGAGCTCAAGGACAAGCCAGCATCTGGCTTCTGCTCCTGCCCCGTCCCTGTGGCCCCTTTCCCACACAGCTGCCAGTGACCCTCCCTAGGACCCCTTCAGTGGCTCCAGTCTGAGGGGAGCCCGTCCGTGTCACCTGCCACTCCTCCTCTGGTCGCTCTGGCCCAGCTCGCTGGCTGCCTTGCTGCTCTGGGCCCAAGCCGGGCCCCTCCTCCCAGGGTGCTTGCTGGGACTCTGGGCGTGCTGTCCTGGACAGCCACGTGGCTCCTCTGTCCCTCCTCCAGTCTTTGTTCAGTGGCACCGCCCACACGCCCCACAACACCCGCGTCCTGACCCCCCGCTGTGCCTCCGGTGGCCGTCACCCTTACAACTCTGCCTGTGACCTCCGTTTTATATCTTGTACTCCACAGACCGGTAGTGGTACCTGGTATGGAGCAGGTATCTCACGAGTATTGATTACTCGAGCTCTTCCGTGAACTTGGTTGAGGAGTGGTTGGGCCTGTAACTGCTCATGTAACGCGTACAGTGGGGTGATTCGGTCAGGGTGGCTAACACCCCACCCCGTACTTTGTTAGCTTGATGTGCAGTCAGGTAGGTGCTTCAGCCACCTTTAAGTGCAGCACCCAGGGGGTGTGTACCAAGACCCCCGGTGGACGCCTGACATTGCGGATGGGACTGGACCCACAGACACCACGTCACTTGCTGCCCGTGCACACACTTCACAGCTTCTCCGGTGGGTCCGAATGGCCAGCCTCATAGCTGCGCTTTGGGTTATCATTAGGTAAAATCAGGGTGACTTGAACTTAAGTCCTGCAATGCAGTGGCAGCTGACCCGGTCACCCGGCTGGCAACCCAGTAACTTTACTGGCGGGAGCAGATGCACAAGGGGACGCGTCTTGTCCCGGCTGGACAGAGCAGGATGGCATGGGGCTTCGTCACACTGCCCAGGAGTGCGTGCAGTTTAGAACTGATGAGTTTATTTCTGGAATTTTCAATTTAATATTTTTGGGCCAGAGCTGACCACAAGTAACCGAACCCGTTAACCAGGGGCCTGCCGTGTGCAGCACCCTGTTTCTTGCTGTGGCCCCATGCTGCACGGCAGCTCCCCGGCACGTGGCAGCCGCAGGTTTGCCCTCTGCCCTCCATCACCCCTGGGCCCCGCCCCACCGCCCTTCCATTTCTGTGGAACGGCCTTTCTCCCGAGAGTCCACGTGTAGGCGGTGCCGCACGGTGCTTGTCTGTCGGGCTTATTTGCCTTCGACTTCTTCACCTGTTTGGACGTACACGTTTCAGTGTAAGGGTCTGTGTCCCCCACGATAGAGACGCTTACCAGTTAGACCCTACTCACTGACTGGTCACATCCAGTTTCGTGAACTGGGAGGCTGGTGTGCAGGGAGGTCCCTGACCTGGTTTCACGGGCTTTCGCGGCACAGGACTGGGGTTTGAGCCTTGGCCCCACCAGGCCCAGGTGTGATGCCCAAGGGAGAGTCCGCGGAGCCCGTTTCCTCCTGGGTGCTGTATTGGCTGTGGTGAGGGGTGGGGGGAGGCTTTCTGCTTGTGCCGGTCTCCGCTCCCCAGTCTCGCTCGGGCCCCGTGACTTTATCTGCCTGTGCCGTGTGGGTGGCCAGGCTGTCCTTGCTTCTGACGTCAGACTCGGTTTCTCTCTGTGCAGTTCAGGTTGCTTCTAGAGATTTCTGGGAGCTGCTTCACTCATGTCATTTAGTCCATCTAAAGTAATTCGTTTTCCTAAACTTTGTTTCTTATAAATTCCAAATAGAATCAGTTTTCAGGGCTGCTGGTTTTGAATTCGAATCTTTTATTATTCTTTTCACTTCAACTCATCAATTAGTAATAAATTCCTAGGAATCCTCACCAATATTGTCCATTTGTCTTTTCTGTTTCAAGTCGTATCTAGGCCTTCATTACGACAAGGCTGTGTCGTCGCAGAGGACTTCTGCGTGCTGCCTGCCTCTCCCTGTCCTGATACCCGTTGGTTCTGTCGATGCTGTGGGGTGAGGCTCTGGCCTGCACTTTAACCTCTTCCCGGAAAAAGCCAGTGTAACCAGAATGGGAGTGCCTAGCCTTCCTCTTACTGCTCTCTGTGTTGGGCCGGCTGTTGTTTGGTTGACGTGTCTTTTTCTATTGCATTAATTCTAGTAACGCTTTAAAAAAATTTTTTTGGAGGCTTTGAAACAGCAAGTGGCCGACTTACAGGAAGATTTGAAAAGAAAGGAAGCAAAATGGTCAAGTACACATGGCCGTCTGAGGAGCCAGATAGAGATGTTGGTCAAAGAGAACACAGACCTCCGGGAAGAAATAAAAATGATGGAAAGATTCCGTCTAGACGCTTGGAAGAGAGCAGAGGCCATCGAGAGCAGCACCACGGCGGGCCAGTGCGGGACTGCCGTGAAGAAAGAGGGGTCCGTGGTAGGTTTGGGGACCGTGGCTTTGCCACCTCAGAGGATGTGTTAAATATGTGAGCAGTCGGATCTGTAGAGACAGAGGAAGGGCGGGTGCCAGTGCTGCAGGGACACAGTCGGGCTCATGGTGCATGGGGACAGTCTCGGTGCTGCCAGACGAGGCCAGCTCTGGGGTGACTGCTGCGCTGTGGAGCGGAGCACGTGAGCAGGGGTGAGGTGACGTGTCCCCCGTACTGCACCGCAAGTGAAACAGACGTGTGAGTATCGCTCTGCACATGGTGTCCAGGTTCGTTTGGATGATTCTCATAAAGGGATCACACCCCAGTGGGCAGACGGTCTCGGTTAAAACCGGCCAGGGAGAGTGTGCGGTCACGTGCCAGTTCGGGAACTCTCCTGGCGCTGCTTTTGGGCTGTGCGGGGAATGTGGTGAACAGAGAGAGCGGCGTCTTGGCCCTCTGAGACTAAATGCCCCAGTAGGGGAGGAAGACTGCGCATAGGATAAATGAAAGACGTGCTTTGTGACTCAGCGATGAAAACCGAGGAGGAACAGCGGGGAGGGGAGCCACTGTGGGTGAGGGCCGGGGGGGGCCTTACTGACAGGGCGGCCTCTGGGCGGCACCCGGCCGCGGCCTGCCCCCGAAGCTGTGCCCGGTCCTGGGGCGGCGCCGCGCTGCAGGACGTGTCCCTGCTGTGATGTGACGGCCGATGGCGAAGCTGGAGCAGCGTCAGCGGGGTGAACAGGAGAGGACGAGACCGACGTGAAGGAGATGGGGTGCAGGCGTCCTTAGGCCTGAGGGTTTGGGTGGGCCCGTTGGGGCCTCAGCCTTTCCGCCTCTGGAGGCTTGAGGGCGGGACTGCCTGTGGGCACAGCCAGAACTCGGGGCTTCGTGGCAGGGGCTTGGAGTTGGTCGTGGCTTGGCCTGGGGGGCGGCACTGTGCAAGTGCGGGCAGCACCACACCGGGATGGGGTGTGGGTACGACACAAGAAGGGGCCCGGAGCGCGCCCCAGTGCAGCACCGCCATGTGCCATGCGACAGCGCGGGTTTCTCGGGCTCAGGCGTCAGGAGCCCCGGTGCAGGCCAGGCAGGCTGGCGGCGCCCGAGGCATCTGCTGGGCTCGTTTCCTGGGCAGCGGGCACTCGTCGAGAGGTCAGGGTGGAGCCACCGGCGGGGGTCACATGCATGGGGAAGCTTTGGGCCGGGAGAGGTGACGGGGCTGAGTGCGGAGTGAGGAGACTGACGTGCTGGTGCCCGGAGCGTGGACAGCTGGGCTGGAGGAGGAAAGGGGGCGGGCGTGGCGTCCCGCGGGCCACGTGGAGACCGGCCCTCAGGAGGAGAGGCCGACGAGGCTGAGGACTGAGGGCCGTCGGGTTAGCAGGGCTTAGCAGGTCGGGGTGCGGTTCAGAGAAAAGTCGCCTGGATGGGAGAGAGCAGGGAGGGGTTTGGGGCGGTGCGGGAGCCTTGTGGGGGTCCGCAGTGGTGTGGGGAGAGGGGCTGAGCGTGGGACGTTGTTTCCTCTGCTTTAGGGTGGGGAAACCAGGTGCTGCGCCAGCAGGAAGATGCTGGTGCTGGGCAAGTGGGGGGGGGCATTGGCGCAGCGTCTTGGGTGGGGGTGTGGTCTGGTCATGGGTGGCAGGCTGTACCCAGCGCCTGTGCGGGCGCCCCCGGCAGGTCGTTCTCTCCAGAGGCGTCAGCTTCCTCTGGGAAGCCCGGTCAGTGCTGTCAGTGAGGACGGGGAGGGGGTCTGCCCTGGCCGCACAAGGCAGGGAGGGGGTGGGGCAGGGAGCCAGCCTGCATCTGGGTACACCGGGGGCCCTCACAGGCCAGGCTCACATTCAGGGGGCAGTGGCTTGCACTGTTGCCCTGTTCTGCCTTCTGGGCATGGGACGTTGGAGAGCAGACATCAGGGACAGTGCAGGGAGCGGACAGAGCGACAAGAGCGACAGCAATGGCCTGTGGATCTCAGCTGCAGAGAAGGGCTTAGGCTCCACGCTGTGAGAGACAGAGACGGGGACCCGTAAACCACAGGTCCTGCAGCCATGAGCGGTGTGGGCTCAGGGTACTGGAGGGATGAGCTGGGGGATGGTGACAGCTGGAAGGAGGACTCGCCCCCCTCCTCAGCCACGTTCCCCACACTGGAACTGGAACAGTGCAACGGATGCCTGGCTGCTCTCCTGGTCTAGCCATTGTGACCGTTCTGCCGTGTGCATGTGGAGGTGTGTGGCTGGACCGCCTGCAGGGTACTGCAGAAATCGTGGCATCTCACTCGTGATCCTTGAGCATTAAATGGCACTGACTTTTGAGTAGACCCGGCCCATTAGTTTGTAGAATGCTCCATGTCCTGGGTTCGAGGGCTCTGAAGGGCAGAGTTCGCAGTTACTGATGCTGTGGGTAGTGGTGATGTCCAGCTCTGGAGCCTGCCCGTGGGAGAGCACGGCCGAGGCCGGAGGGAGGGCCAGGGACGGAGGTTGCGGCCTCAGACCCGTTCGTCTGGCAGGAGGGGAGGCGGTGCTGGGGCTTGGGAGGCAAGAGAGAGATTTTGGTTGGAAGCAATGATGAGGGCCTGGCGGACATATACCCGAGCCCTAAGTCTGGGGTGTGAGCCCTAAGTCTGGGGTGTGAGCCCTGAGGGCGACAGCTCCATCCCTGCGAGGGGACAGCTTCCAGGGGTCTTCTCAGCGGGACCTGGGGCTCCGTGGCGCCAGACGAGGGCAGGGGCTGAGGTGGCCCGGGGCCCCGCCCTCCCCTCTGGCTCACCTGCCAACAGTCTCAGAGACTGTTCTGCTTCACATGCTTGCCAGGCCTTTACTTGTGGGCCGAATGCCTTTCCGAAGGCTGCGTGTGTGCATGTGTGCGTGCGTGCGTGCATGTGTGCGTGCGTGCGTGCGTGCGCATTCCTAGACAGCAGCTTATCCACTCCAGCCTAATGGTGAATGAAAACAACAAATGAGCAAACCGAAAGCATTTTCATCGGATGCTGAGTTCTGTTAGTTTGTTCATTGTGCTACTGTGTAGACTGGCATAATTTCATATTCTGTTTTCTCCTACTACAGAATTCATCATTTCGAATCCAAAAGAGTCAGAATTCATCAGGAACCCAGCTAGAAAAACACAAGAAAAACACTTCACCCACACAAGGTAAGGAGTTGTGTGATCTTTTTAGGAAACATTTCAGGAACTTAGAGAATTTATACCCAGCCATAAAACGTTGTGACTCTAGCTGAACCTGTGTGTCCTGCTCCCCAGCCTGACTGCTGCCCTGACAGCACTCATTCCCGTTCTTGTTGTCACTGTGTCGTGTCCGTGATCGGTACGGTACATGTCGTACTTACGTGTGTCTACAGTGTGCTCCTCAGACTCACCACGCTAGTTCCCGGCTTGGTGGCGATGCGGGTCCCACGTTCACTTGTCAGCTGTTGCCCTGTCGGGGCACTCAGTCAGCAGAACAAACGGGCTAGGGACCGTCTCTGGGGACCTGTTGGAGCAGGATGTCGTGGTCCCAGGTCTGCACAGAGGGGGAGGTCGCCCTGGGCTCACTAGTCCAGTCGTCGCACCAGTTCCTTTCCCCATCGGCTGAACACGCTGCTTTCCAGCCCTTGGTCCTGCAAGTCGGGCGCATCTGATGGGCGTGGGGTGGTGGGTAGAGTAAGCGAAGTGCACTCCCCTGTCACTGACTGGTGAGGGCACGCGGGCATCTGTGTGCGCGCAGCGGGCACTTCGGTGTCCTCTTCTGTGACTTGCTGCTCAGTTCTTCTGCCCACTGAAAACCGGGCGTGCGGTGTGTTTCTCTCTTTTGAAGTTAATGTTTCTGTGTCCCAAGCGTTTGTCGGAAGCACTGCCAGTGTCTTGTCCCAGTCTGTTCAGCTCTTCGGTTTCTGTTTGTCACAGACTCTTAAGACATACTTCTCAGTCATGAATGTGCTACTCTACAAGCTTCTTTCATAACTGGGACTTTACCTGTTTTAGAAATTGTTTGTGAATTTAGAAAAGTGGATATAACATATGCAATTTGAGTTATAAAGGAAAAACTTGGATAACCACCAGCTAGATAGAAAAATGGATTAGAAGCATCCAGACCTGAGCCTTCCATGATCATGTTACACTGTTTTTCCTTATAGCTTCTCCTCCCAGGTGCTGCCCTAAAAAAAAAGTCACTTGTTTTTGAGCCTTCACTAGCCATTGTTTCTGGGATTCAGTCGTGTTGATGGTTTTCACTGTAAAATTATGACTATGTTATCATGTGCTATCCTTCTGTTGGTGGTTAATGTTTTCAGTTTCAGGATGTTAAACAGGGACACTGTGAACGTTCTTACACACTTCTGTACACACATTCATTTCCCCAGGGCACACACCTAGAGCTGGGTACTGCATAGCTGGAGGAATGTCTTTAATACAGCCTGCTAAGACATTTTCTGAGGGTTTTACTCTGACCAGCAGTGTCAGTGCTTGGTGATGTCAGAAGTACGTGTTTGCCAGTCTGCTAGGGCTGTAACTGTCTCATTATAGCTTTATTATTATTTTAATTTATTTTCTATTTAAGTTGAATCGCAGTGTTTTTTGTTAGTTTCAGATGTACAGCTTAGCGGTTAGGTTTATGTAATTGACGAAGTGATACCTCTGGTTAGGCTGTATCCACCTGACGCCACCCAGTTATTACACTATTACCACATTCCCTTTGCTGCATGTACTTCACATCCGTGACTGTTTTGTCTGCCAGTTTGTATTTCTTACTCCCTTCACCATTTCTACCCAGCCTTCCCCCTCCCGCCTCCCATCTGGCAACCATCAGTTTGTTCTCTGTATTTATGGTCTGTTAGTCTGGGTTTTTTTGTTGTTCATCTATTTTGTTCTTTAGGATTGATTCCAAATGTAGGTGAGATCACATGGTATTTGTCTTTTTCTGTCTGACTTATTTCACTCAGTATCCTTGTTGTCACAAATGGTGAGATTCCATTATTTTTTATGGCTGAGTAACATTCCATGGTGTATGTACCACATCTTCACCCAGTCGTCCGTTGATGGGCACTCAGGTTGCTTCCGTGTCTGTGCTGCTGTGAATAACGCTTCAGTGAACATGGGGGAGGACAGATTTCTTCTAGAGGCTGTTTCATTTCCTTTGAGTGTATTCCAGAAAGTGGGATTAAGGTTGTTCCATTTTTCGCCTCCGCGGTGTTTCCCATAGTGGTGGCACCAGTTTACAATCCCGCCAGCAGTGCACGAGGGCTTCCTTTCCTCTCTGTCCTTGCTGGCACTTGTCACTGCTCACCTTTTTGATGATGGCCTTTCAGATGGGTGTGAGGGGACATCTCACTGTGGGTGCGATTTGCATCTCCCTGATGATTAGTGTTGGTGAGCATCCTTTCGTTTACCTCTTAGCCATTTGGATGTCTTTTTTGGAAAAATGTTCATCCAGTTCCTCTGCTCATTTTTTAATTGGATTTTTGTTGTTGTTGTTTTGGGCTGTATGAGTTCTTCATATATTTGAATGAGTATTAACCTCTTACCTGCTACTGGCTCACAGAACTTCTCCCCCATTCTGCAGGTTGCCTTTTCATCTTGTTGGTGCTTTTGGTGTCACAGCCAAAAAATCAGTGAGGCCCACATTAATGAGCTTCTTGCCTGTGTTTTCTTAATGGCATTAAATTGTGATGGCATCAGGTATTAAGTCTGATCCGTTTCATGTTGATTTTTGAGCGTGGTGTGAGGTAGGGTCCGGTTTCACGTTCTCTATGTTTTTACCAGTTTTCCTAGCACCGTTGGTAGAAGACTCTTCTCCCCACTGGGTGGTGGTGGCTCCCTTGGTGAGTGTCAGTTGACTGTATATGTGGGGGTTGATTTCCGGGTGCTCTTCAGTGAACGTGGGTCTGCGTATCTGCTTTATGCTGGCACCGTGCTACTTGGGTCACTCTCGCCTTGTACAGTTTGAAGTCAGGATTGTGATGACTCTGGCTTTATTTTTTCTCAGGATTGCTTTGGCAGTTAAGATTCTTGTGGTTCTGTACAGAGTTTAGGATGGTTTTTCCTATTTCCATTGGAATTTTAGAGGTGTTGTGCTGAACCTATGGATGGCTTTGGGTAGTATGGAAAAATTAACAATATTAATTTTTCCGATTCATGAACGTGAGCTCTTAACATTTGTTTGTGTCTTTTTGATTTATTTCAGCACAGTCTTATAGTTTTTGTCATATAGATCTTCTCCCTTGGCTAAATTTATTTCTAGGTAGTTTTGATTATGGATGGTATTATGGATTGGATACTTTTAATTTTTAAAATATTCCTTTTTTAGTGTATAGAAGTGCAACTGACGTCCATATGTTGATTTTATATCCTGCAACTTTAATTCCTTGATTAGTTCCAACAGTTTTCTGATTGTGTTTTTGGGATTTTTTATATACAAAATAATATTACCTGCAAATAATGACAATTTTACTTCATCCTTCCCAGTTCAGTCACCTTTTCTTTGTCTTGCCTAATTGCTGTTGCTAGGATTTCCAGTACTGTGTTGAAGAGAAGTAATGAGAGCGGGCATCCTTGTCTTGTCCCTGATCTTAGAGGGAAAACTTCAGTTTTTCACCACTGAGTGTAATGTTAGGTATGGGTTTGTCCTAATGGCCTTTATCATGTTGAGCTCCATACATTCCTTCTATACCTAGTCTTTTTTTTTTAAATTGTGAAAGGGTGTTGTGTTTTGTCAAATGCTTTTCCTGCATCTGTTGGGATGGTCATGTGATTTTCTTTCATTCTGTTAATGTATTATGTTTATCGCTTTGTGTATGTTGAGCCATCCTTGTATCCCAAGGATAGGTCCCACTCGCTCATGGTGTGTGATCCTTTTAATGTGTTCTTGAGTTTGGTTTGCTAATGTTTTGTTGAGAATTTTTGTACCTGTGCTCATCAGTGATGCCAGTCTTTTTTTTTTTTTTTCCTCAAAGTGGCCTTATTTGGCTTTGGTGTCAGGGCAATGCTGGTCTTGCTGGATGAGTTTGGAGTTGTTCCTCCTCTTCCATGTTTTATTAGAGTTTGAGGAGGATTGGCATGAATTCTTCAAGTGTTTTATAGGATTTGCCAGTGAAGCTGTCTAGTTCTGGATTCTCTGTATTGGGAGGTGTTTGATTATCGACTCATTCTTTTAACTCCTCATCAGATTTTCTGTTTTCACCTGGTTTAGTCTTGGCAGGTTATGTGTTTATAGGAATGTATCCATTTTTTCCTAGGTTATCTAGTTTGTTGCCATGTAATTGTTCATAGTAGTCACTTTTGATCTCGTTTGTGTCCTGTCAGTTGTACTGCCTCTTTCATTTTTATATACTGGAGTCTTCTTAGTGTAGCTAAAGTTTGTAAGTTTCATCTTTTCAGAAAACCAGCTTAGTTTTGTAGATTTTATTGTTTTTCTGGTCTCTGTCAATTTGCTTCCAGTCTCCTCTTTATTATTTCCTGTGTTCTGCTAACTCTGGGCTTAATTTGTTCTTTTTCTAGTCCCTTGAGGTATAAAGTTAGTTTTGAGACCTAATTTTTAAGCATATATGCACATCTTTACAAATTTCCCTCTTACACCTACTATCACAACATCCCATAGGTGTTGGTATGCTGTTTTTACATTTTCCTTTTTTTCGAGATTTTAAAAAATGTCCCTTTTGAGTTCTCTGACCCAGTGGTTTTACAGAAGTGTGTGGTTTGCCTCCCACATACGTGTAGGGTTCCCAGCTTCCCTCTTCTCGCTGATTACTAATTCCATACCATTGTGGTCGGAAAAAAATGGGACGACTTCATCTTTTAAAATTTGCTGAGACTTGTTTTGTGCCTGTCATCTGGTCTGTCCTGGGGAGTGCTCCACGTGCACTTGACTGGAGAGTCTGTGCTGCTGCTGGGGGGTGGGGTGTCCTGTTGCCTGTTAAGTTCATTTGGTGATCGTCCGATTCGGCTCCGTTTGCTTGTTGGTTTTCTGTCTGGGCGATCTACCCATCGCAGAGCGGTACTGCTGCTACGGCAGTTTCCTCTTATCCATGGTTTTGCTTTCCATGTTTTTTTAAATCCATTTAACCATTCTGTGCCTTTTGATTGGCGAATCCAGTCCATTTACATTAGATGATTACTGACATGTAAGGACTCACTACTGTCACCTTATTGATTGCTTTCTGGTTGTTTCGTATTTCTATTGTTTCTCTTTTCCGTTTTTGCCTGCCTTTGTAAATGGGTGGTTTTCCGTAGTGGTGTGCTCGGTTTCCCTTTTTTATGTATCAGATCTGTAGATTTGTGCTTGTTACCACGAAGCTGACATACGACAGGTAAAACAGCCCATTTTGTTTGCAGCTTAGCTTCCTTCACCTGCAAAGGCTACCCCTTTTACTCCTCCTCCTTTGTTTCTGCGTCCCAGTTTACCTTTTATGCTGTTTGTTAACGCATTTCAGTAGCTCTAGTCACTCTTAATGCTTTTTCTTTAGCTTTTATAAGTGTTTAATACTCTGTTCTTTCTAGAGTTTCTGTACCTGATGTAAATTTTCAGCTTTTGCAGTGTGCCGTGCTCTGCATGTTTCCATGTTGCCCATGAGCGTGTCTGTTTCAGCCGCAGGCCCTCCTCTCAGCACTCCGTGCGAGGCCGGTCTAGGGGTGAGGAACTCACGTCGCCTTGTTTCCCCATTTCCGGAGCGTGACTGTCAGCGTACTCCTGGCGGGCGTTTTACCCTTTCCGCACTTTGAGTATGTCGTCCTGCCCTCCTTCAGCCTTAGGGGTCCGCCGAGAAGCTGCTGCTGGCCAGAGGGGCCCTTGCTGGTTTCTTCTTCCCCTCCGGCCGCCTCTGAGAGTCTTCATCATTGATTTTGGACAGTTTCAGTACGGTTTGTCCTGGGGGCGGTCTTTCCGTGCTGAGAGAGTAGGTGTTCTTTTAGCTGTGGACTTGTGTGTCCAGGCCCTTCCCTGGGTTGGGGAAGTCGTCAGCTCTTACTTTTTAAAATGACTTTACTTTCTTTGAGAAGCAGCCTGCCCTCTCCGCCCGCTCTTCTGGGGTACCCATTCTTCACACGCTGCCTGTGTAGATGACACAGCCGATAGCACTTTAAGTCTTAGTTTCCTCTCTTCTAACTGTATTATTTCTGTACGGTTGACCCTTGAACAGTGTCGGGGTTGGGGTGCCGACGACCCGTGGAGTCAGGAACCCACGTGGAGCCCAGGTCAGGCCTGCCACACCCAGCTCCCAGCCGTGGACCGAAACCATGGTTGACCGTTGGGCCAGCAGGTTTGGGCGGTGTGGCCCCGGCTCCGCCTTGTTTGGCTGACGACTCTGGCAAGTCCTTTAACCTCTCTCAGCCCGATTTCCTCGCCTACACCACGGGGATGTCAGTCCTTCCTGTGGAAGGCGGGTGTGAGATTTAGAGATGTGACACAAAGCTCAGGTGGTCGTGTGTGTGTGTGCAGCCGTCAGGTGGAGGACGTGGTTCTTTCTTCATCAGATCGGAACCAGAGCCACCTGGGACTCCTAGAACCGCCTGCCATCCCGTCTTCTCCAGCGAGACCCTCCGTGTGCTCCTGGACTCCTTTGCTCTTCCCCTCGCCCCCATTCCCGTCAGGCCCAAAAGCAGCCCTCTGCTGTGGGTGGTCATCTTCTGAACCAGTTCAGCAGGCGGAGCACAGGACACTGCTAACACCTGGCAGTGTGGGACCTGTGCCCAGTGACGTGACAGTGCAGTGGATCGTCCGTGTCCATGGACGCCGCACGAGCCCGCTCACGTGCCTCCCGGTCTCCTGACCGGGCTCCCTGCCTCTTCGTCTTCTCTAGTCTGTTCTCCCCGTAGCAGACAGCAGCCACTTGAGTTTTTAACATGTGAGTCAGATCCTGACACTGGCTTTAAACACTTCAGATTTGCGAGTGTTGATATGACCTTTTGGTATATGGCAAGAAAATTAGAACTTCTATATTTTAAAAATATGCCTCAGTTTGGTGGTGGTGGTGATGTGTGTACACGCTTATTTTATAATGTGTGTCACCAATACAACCTCTGACTGGTGTGTTGGTCACAATCAAAAAACTTCAGACCGTAGCCATTAGGTCCAGATTGTAATTAAATCCCAGTTAATGCTTCGAGGCAGTCTGTATGTGTTCTTGAATGCCCAGACCTGGTGTCTGGGACAGTCCCCACAGCACCGAAGGGTCTGCCTGTGAAGCTGGGTGAGCACCGGCGTTCTCCTGCTGGTGAGCACTCAGGAACAGGTGCTTTTTCTTTCTTGGTCACTCAGGACTCAGGTACCTGAATAAATGGATGAACCTCCTATAAACTCGGAATGGGAATTATCACGACTTCCTTAATGGCCAGAGATCAGCAGTTCACACAGGGATATGAACTAAGGAAGTGTTCGACTATAATATTAAGTAAATTTAAAACCTGCAGTTGAATAGTACAGCTAACTCTGACAATTGCATTCTGACAGGCAATCCGTCTCAGAGACCCAAGTCTGTGCCGCCTCGTGATTTATGCAGTTCCGACAAGAGACAAGTAAACCTCTCTGTACTTTTTATTTTCAACCATAGATTACTTTGGCTTGAAATTGACCAGATCCCTAAGTT
>PVKZ01008456.1:0-15821 GCA_004027375.1 Macroglossus sobrinus
ACATATAAAGGGAATAAGCTATTTACTTTCCCATAATCCCCACTCATCATGTGTCACCCATTTATGTCACCTGCCTTGCCCCTATACAAATTGAATGTGTGACTTCTCCTCTAATACCACATTTTTTAAAAAGAGGAAGAAAGATAAACTCTCCATCTCATTTGTACTTTGGGGCTCATTTAACTTAGTGACTTTTTAAAAGGGGGGCATCTTAAAGGATAATTATATTTTTTTGCTTTGTAAACTCATACCACACACCCAAACCATCTGAGCTGAAAGGCTGTGGCTCAGGACAACAGTGGAAATGCCTGTGGGAGACCAAAGAAATAAGTGAAATGATGTTTTCTAGAGCATTTTAAGCTTACTAAGTTCATGCCAGCCTCCCTATATTGTCAAGTGCTCCTGGAAGTTTGATGAAATCCCTTTAGAGATTAAACATTTATCTTAGAAAAGAGCAGTATAAATCTAGCATCAAACATTAGAAAAAATGCGGAAATCCATGCTACCATTTCCTTTAACATATATACCCATGGCTATATAAAGAGATTTGAAGTTTCAAGTGAATACTAAAGACATTCCTCTAAAAATCAGTCAAAATAATGCACATGTAAAATAATTATACATATCATAGCAGACAGAATGTTAATATAGTGAATGTTAAAAATATGTGACAGCCTATCAATTAAAATGTGTAAGAGCAATAGTTCATTTCTCTCATAAAAAGTAATACAAATCTATTTGATCCTTTATACTATTTTAAAATTAAACAGCAGTTTTCATCAATAAAATAAATTCACACACACACAAAAGAATAGCTCGATTTATAACTGATACTACACTGCTGTGTTTTCAGAAAAAAATTTAAAAAGAGATACTTCTCCTATGGAGATTTGTACTTTATGATAATTACATAAGAAACTCAAGAATGTTGAGACCATGCTTTAAATTTAGGTATTTATAATTTCATTCTGCATCACAAACCTTTAACAAAAAAAAAAAGTAAAAATATGTGCATGCTTTAAAGAGTCTTATGCTCTAAAGTTTCTTTGTAAAAATAAAAGCTCTTAACAAAAAGATATGAGGGTATGAGTGTGTTCTGATAGGGTACACTGACTCCCTTGCAGATCCACAAGCAGATCCACAATAAATTGCAGACACAAGCAACCGATGTTAGCTCAAGTAAGTGATTGCCTATTTCATTAAGCTCTTGACTGCTGACTTCAAATTCCTGTTAGTTGGTTTTCTGTGCTAATTTTTAATCTATTGTATAGGGATTCAGCCTCAACCAATGAAAAATGACTGGGATTCATGCATATCAATGGTTACAGAAAATGTTTCTTGAAAATAAAACCCAAAGGTCAGAACAGAGAAAATTCTAGTGCTGCAGTATACAGCACCTTAATGAGGTTCAGTGGACACTGATGTAATGGCAGAAAGTTGGATACCATTTTGCCAAGTCTTGATGTTGTATGCAAGGACTGAGGGCTTCAATCACTAACAAATTTTGGTAGAACACATCTCCTTGATGAAGAAGCAAGCTTTAAGGTAGCAATGCCCAATAAAAATATAATGTGAATCACAAAGATGAGTTACATATGTAATTTAAAGTTTTCTAATAGCTGCATTAAAAAGGTAAAATTAATTTTAAGAGTGTATTTTACCTAAACCAATATAGCCAAAATATCACCACTGAAACATTGATCAATGAAATACTCTCATTCATTTTTCAAAATAGATCTTTAAAATTCAGTGTGTATATAACGCTTACAGCACATCTCAGTTTGGAGTAACCACATTTCAAGTTCTCAATAGCCATATCTGGCTCCCATACTGGGTGTTACAAGTCTAGAGTACTCTATGATTTATTGTAATGATTTAATGATCTTAAAAGTGATAATAACTAGAGAAGAATGGAATTTCAAATATAATGAGTACATTTTCCAAGAAAAATTTAATGGAAATTTTATTAGCAATACCAAAGTTGAAACCAACTAGATGGCTTTTTAGTTTTTAAATACGCCAATTTTAAAGCAGAGACTTTGCAGTGTAGAGGAAGTATATCACTGGAAAATGTCTCACTTATAACTCAAATACTTTGCAGGTAGTGAAATTATTGGGACATTAACATATGCCAAAATAAAACCCATTAAGCTGTAGTTAAACATCCCATGCAAATAATGAAACATGTTTGTTTATATTCTGCAACACAGATAATAAAACATAATAATATAGGAAGTCTGAAGTGAATATAAAATGCCAAATTTAATAGCACAATTTTATAATCAGCTTCCAATGCAATTATTAGTCTTTAGAATGGAGTTCATTTACATTAAAAATTGACATACAGAGATTTTCTCTATAGTAAATGAGGTCGTTAAAAAGATCTATAGATTCATTAGGTCAAATAGATGGTATAGGTTGCATGTTAATAAGTCATGAAACTTCAAAAGAAAAATTGGGGCTGTGCAAAAAAATGAAAACTTTTCTAAAAGTTTTTTAAGTAAAAATATTTAAACAGCTCATGTTCTCTAACATGAATGGAACATAGTAAGCCATAAAGCTGTCAAAATACCTTGTAACTCAGTAATACTGAGAGTGTGTGCTTCTTAAGGTAGCTTTTAATCTACATTCCATGATTGCAAAACAAATAATTTTCACCAAATATACATGGCAAAAGTTATACATTTAAAAAACTCTTTGATTATATATTTTTCAGGTATTCATTGTAGAAAAATTGGAGGGGGAAAAAAAGCATAAAGTAGGAACGAAAATCACTCAGAATCCCAGCACCCAAGACATGGATGACATTTTTAGCCTACATCCTTCTACGCTTATACTGGCATAATTATTACACTTATTACATAATTATTATAAACTCATGTTGGTTCTCTGGTAGATCTGATTCCTCCAATAGAACTTATAATTCCACTTGGTACATATCCACACACTTCCCCACTCCTACACAACCATCTCCTCAAAGGTTGGAGAGAGTTCAGGGGCATTTTAATCTTGGACTCATCTGTCAGTGACTTCTCTTATACCGGTCTCCTCCCACTCCATCCCCCTCAGTGATACTCTCAACACCCACAACCACATCAGAGGACCTCTGTCTGAACACACTTTCTTCCAGTTAGCTCAGAGCTTTGTAATGCTCTTATTTACAAAGAGATCGTGCTGGCAAAGAGACACAAATAACCAGCTTTGGTTATTAATAATCCCAGAACAGTAGCATAATCTGGAAGAGGCATCATCTTCTACCTCTTCCTCACTAATAATGTTGGTATTGGCTGATAAACATAATCCTTTGGTTGTATTTTACTGGGCTGTACTTTGCGTCTGGAAGAACCTACTTTTTCAGAACTAGATTCAACAATAAATATTTATCGAGTGCTTAAATGGGCAGACACTGGCTTTAGCTCAAGCTAGTGAATTGTGCAATAATCATATATAGTATACTAGCCTCACAAGAGTAATAGTTTAGTAAGGAAGATAGTTTGCAATCAATTAAACAAATAGATATATATTCACATACTGGGATCGATGCTGTGAAGGCCACAGACATTGATGTTGAGTTGGAGAACATAACATTACCTATCTTTGCTATTGATCTAATAACTAGTTTGAAAGACTGGCAAATCTTCAGGAAATTTCATCAGAACTGACCCTTCTGCTTGGAAACACCACCGTGGTAAAAGGGAATAAAACAGAAAGATCTGCACTGAGAGTTCCTACACTGGTTTTAACAAATTTTGAATGGCTTACTAAGGTAGAGTCATTTACATAGGGGTGGTTCTCCTTTTAACAGAAATGGAAATCCTAAAGACCACCATGGAGAAAACTGTGACTTTAGGAAGCTTCTATTAGAATGTGTCCTTTTAATGCGATTGTGGGCACCCTAACCATAAAGTTGATCTCAGATATGCAAAAAAAAAAAAAAAAAAGCTATAATCACAAAGCTTAGGACAGCTTGTTTTTTTTTTATTAGGAAAGATGGAAACCTGAAAAAATTTTTAGATTTTTGAGCAGACGCTAAATGTTTATGCAAAATTAGGCCAAAGGTATGGCTGGATAGGACAGAGAGCTAGTGTGGTCTCCAAGAAATTAAAGGAGTTTGGGAATAGTGAGATTTGGGAATAGTGAGTAGGCAACTGGATAGATCAGAGAGAGAATGATAAGAGAGAAAAAGGAGACAAGCAGACATAGAGTGACAGAGGGCAGGGGATAGGAGATACAAAACAGAAATATACAAAGAGAAAGATATAAAGAGAAAGCAAGTAGGGAAAAAGGGAGGAAGATAACAAGGGATGGGGAGAATAAGAGAGAAAAAAAGAGACAGACAGACAGACAGACACAAGGACGGACACACACACACACACACACACAAATAGAGAGTAGAAGGTGGGAGTGGTAACTAATCTCCAGGACCTGGCAAAGTCAATGCCAACAACACAGGCACACAGCCAATGAGAAATTCCCTGTAGCTGAAAATGTCTGATACACATAGAAATATTAATATTAAAGCTATCTCTCATTGTCTGCTATGAGTATAATTTCTCTCTGTGAGTCTTTAGTAACGTCTGCTAGCAAATATTCCCCTTAGAATTAGAAGTGTTTTGCAGAAATGAAGAGTAGAGTTAACTAGCCTGGGGCAAGCAAAGGGTGAGAGGGTGCTATAGGATCCAAGAGCCATGGAATAATAAATGGGAAAAATGAGCTTCCTCATGGACTGATTCAGAAGTAGTGAGTGAACTGCCATTTCTCAAAATTATTTTTGAGGAAAATATATAATACTATTAAGGGAAATGGAATTTACATTTATTGAGTACCTGTTACCCATGTGCTTTATAGATATGATCTCATCAGGCTTCAAAAACAACTGTACCAACTAGTTCTAGATACTGTTTTTCACATAAGAAAACTAAGTCCAGAGAGAGTCCTGGTAAGGACGTAGAAAAACTGGGAGAATGTAAAATGCACAAGCACCTTGGAGAACAGTTTGGCAGTTTCTTTAAATGATAAACATGCCTACTGTGTGATCCAGCCACTTTGGGACTAGTTACTCAAGCATATGTACACAAAGAGGCTTCTGCATGCATGTTCACAGCAGCTTTATTGGTAATAGCCAAAAACTGGAAATATCCACATGTCCATTAACAGGTAAACGTTTAAACAACTTGTGAAATATCCATGCTACAAACTGCTGCTTAACAATAAAATGGAATGAACTCTTTTTTCAGGGGTGGTGGGGGGGGGACATAAAAACTCTTCAAAGTTTATATGATAAAAATCCCAATAAATGTTTAATAAATGGTTTATAGGTATTTTCAGATCCAGTCTAATCATCTAAGAAAAAGTCATTTCCACTCTTATTTTGTTTTACATCTTTAGGTTTGTTTATTCTTAGCTATAGTTGTTTGGATCTCTTCTGAATATATTTTCAAGCTGAGACAAAAATTTACTCATGTGACCAATGGAGTTTATGAACAGAATGAACTCCTGATACATGGTACAACTTGGATGAATCTCAGAACAATCATTCCGCGAGGCCAGACCAAGAAAGAATACATGCTATATGATTTCATTTATGTAAAAATCTGGGCTGCAACCTCATATATGGTAACACAAATAAGATCAGTTGTGGCCTGGGGACAGAGGTGAGCAGGGATAGGGAGGAACATGAGACAAATTTTTAAAAGCTACTAGAAAACTTTTAGGGGTGACAAAAATGTTTGCTGTCTTATGTGTGTTGATGGTTTCCTGATAGTAATCATATGTCAATACATATCAAACTGCACATTTCAAATATGGGCAGGTTTTTTTTTTTTTTTGGATAAATCTATTGAGTTAACCTCAATAAAGCTGGAGTTTTGTTTTGTTTTGTTTATTAAGACTATTCACTTCTTCAGTTGTACTAGCCACATAAGTAAGCTCAATAACTTTTTAGGGGTAATGGCTACTGCTGTTATCTGCAGATATAAAACATTCCCATCAGGGCAGAAAGTTCTATTAGCACTGCTCAAACTCCTGTATTTTAATTAAGAGGTGATTGATAAATTTTAAAAAGGATACAGGGATTACTCTTACCCTCACAAATACCTCAAGGTACTTTATCCATTTATTTGCAATATTCTGTAATACATGCAAAGTCCCTCAAATATCATGATGCCACACCATACTGAAAAATACTTTTGCAGTTGGATCAACACAGTGTCTTTTCTTCCTTTGTTTGTTTTTAAATCACATCTTGCAACCATTTTCTAAGTGCACACTGACTTCTTTATTTGGCTAGATTCATACAAAGATCCAAATATTTCAGTTGGGTAAAATTATCCTATATTTGACTATTCTGTGATAGAGATAAATGGAAACTTGCATGCATTTAGGACACAATTCATGTCTGTGAAATATATTAAACTGCAAGGGTTAAAACATCTAACACTGCCCTTACCATATTTTATGGAGGTGAATTTTAAATCTCCAAAAATTCAGAAAGAGGTGAACTAAATTGCCTGCCTAAGAAAGAGTGCTATTTTTAATTTATCCTACAACACTAACCCCTAGTTTTAAGTCTTTTCCAAGAGCTAAAAGGACACCATCAGTATGAACTTGTTTATCAAGAGTCAGTCAGGTTAATAAACTTGGGGAGTGATCAATAATCAATAATTTCTGAATAATCAATTATGTTCCAAGCCTAACTGAAAAGAACTCCAGACTGAGTAACTGACAGAAGAGAAGGATGCTTTGTCTTCAGAAAGGTCTGGTTATAAGAAAATGATCAAGACAGAAGCATATCTTGTCACCAAGACTCTCAATCTGGAAACAGTGAAGATAGAAATGAGAGTCAAAAGACCTACTAACCATACTTGGGTATTTCTCTGTGAAAACAGAGATCCAAGCTAATTGAAACAGAAACGGTCTATACTGATGTCTGGCTTTTGCTTAGTGTGGTATCTCATGCTAATCAGAAGCTCTATTTGGCAGTTGTACACGTTTTATATTTTAAAGAAAAAAAATATTAAAAACTCTGGTACAAATTAGTTTCCAAACATAGAGCCTATAGGGAAATTATAAATGTTCTTCAGTGGTAAAAATATTTTGAAGCCACCACTAAACTTTATCAGCAAACTCCTTAATTAAGAGTTAATACTGTGGCAGGGATTAGGGTAGTGTGGTGGAGAATACAGCCCCAGCACAACTAGGGGATTAGCAGAAAGCCTAGCGTAAACCAAAGGCTCTAAATAGTGAAGGCTTATTTTGGGGGGAGGGACAATGTCCAAGATAAACTAAGATTCTCTAGAAATGATGTGAAAAGCATTGGTGTCGGGGTTGGGCAAGAGGCCTGGCTCTATCCTGTGATTGATAGATTTAGTAAGGCCTCTAATATTTAGTAATTACCATCTTCCTACCCATACCTGTTGCCATGTGACTTTGGAGTTGCTCCCATAAAGGTGAGGTGTATTTCTCCACCGGAGGTGACCTACTTCATCCAACAGACTAGCTTACTATTCCAAGGCTAAGTCTTGAGAGACCTTGTCTGCTTCCTCTCCTTCTCTTGCACTACTGCCCTCTCCTTGAGAACATGCCTGGGCCAGCCTGCTAAAAGGTGAGAGACTAAAGGAGCAGGGCACAGTTGCCCCTCTCTTCCCAGCTAAGACTAGACTAAATCAGCTACAGCCAGCTAAGAACAGTCACGTGAGAGAGCTCAGCCAAGCCAAGATCATCAGAGCTGTATAGCTGACCTGTGGCTGATCCAAGACCCATGAGCCATAAACATTTATTACAGTACCACAAATATGCCACTGAGGTTTTATTTCTTGCACAACATTACTATGGTAGTAGGTAACTGCCACACTCTCTGATATCCTTGAAATTGAAAATTTAACTAGATGGTCTTTCAGGTCCCAATACAGCTCAGCCTTCTGCAACTCAATCAACACAAGGTCTTAGAGCCATATCTATCACAGACTACACTGCCAAACTACCACCAACTAGCCTCTACTTAACCTTATTTATATGCAAGGCACCCTGCTGGACAACCAAAATTTACATTTTCATATACTTTACACCTTTCAACTTGTCTGCAAAGCTGAAAGGCAGGAGTGACAAATGCATGGCTCCATGAGACCTAGTAAGGCTCTAGTCTTGGTGAGAGAAAAATAGAGGAAGGATGGAAGACCGGCAATACAATACTTTAAATAACTGTTCCCATTCCTTTAGATTAGGGGTCTCCAACCCCTGGGCCACAGATCACACCAGTCCATGGCCTATTAGGAATGGGGCCACACAGTGGGAGGTGAGCGGCAGGCCAGCTAGCAAAGCTTCATCTCTATTTGTAGCCACTCCCCAGCACTAGCATCACGGCCTCAGCTCCACCTCAGATCATCGGGCATTAGATTCTCACAGGAGCACCAGTCCCTGGTACCAAAAAGGTTGGGGACTGCTGCTTTAGATCATCCTCAAGCCCATCACTTATTTTCTTACCCCACTCATCCTCATTCAATTACGTTATCCATGAGGTCTCTGAAGGAATCTGAGTATGCCTATCAGGGTTAACAATAAGACTTCAGGATTAAGCTCCTGGAAGAATGAGCACTAGCCTCCACTCTGGTAATAATATGACTTCTTATATTAGTCTCAGGTGTATAGCATAGTCATTAAGACACTTACATAACTTACAAAGTGACCCCCCTGATAGGTCTAGTACCTACCTGTCAACTGTAATAATAAAGCAAAAGCTAATTAAAATTATGATTAACCATAGGAAAATATAGTATATAGAAATTTGTTTTTATTTTCAATAAATGATGTATGGGAAAAATTTTTTTAAAAGAATGGTATGACTTTGGTCAAGTTGCTTAATTTCTCTTGATCTCAATTTTATCATCTATAATTTGAAGAGTAATACCTGCCCAGACTATTTCAGGGGGTTATTCCCAGGAGAAAATGTGATAATAAAACTTCCTTAAAAACCCTAGACTGCTTTACAAAATGTCAGGCTCCATCATGAGCACAGTTGCTAAGGGCAAAGGTCTTTGTTAGAGGAGTAGGAAGACAACTAGTTAACACTTGGGGGTCTCTTAAGGTTTTGCATGGAATCTTTGATACACTCGCCTCTTCAGGTGACACTAAGTAGGATCCCAATGACCAGCAGAGAAAATCCTCCCTCTTTCCTTTCCTAAAAGCAATACTTCAAAAATGTCAGGCCAATATTGACAGTAGCTACTCAGAGATCCTGTCTTTTTGTCCTTACTTTAAATCCTACCTTAAAAAGATATAAAGGGAGGTTGGAGGCCAGCTGTGGTCCCTAAGGCACAGAGCAAGAGCTGAGTAAAGCAATGTGTTATTCAACCTTCACTGCCCAAGGGTATTCAGATGCCACATAGTGTTGACCTTCTTAGAAAAGGTTCTAATAATGATTTCTTCCCCACACACCCACACGTTACTGTGAATCTGTTCACAGCAAGGAAAGCAACAGACAGATGGCACTGGAAATATCAGGTGCCAAGTATACTCTGTTTCTTCCATGCAAAAGCCAAATAAAAAGAGAAAGGAGAATCTTACTTTTATTATTGTCTCATTACAAAGGTTAACTGTGAAACTAAAGCAGATCTGTCCATAAACAAAAATAGGAGCTCCATTAGTCCATCAAGTCACTCTCTCATTCATCAGATAGAAGTAGGTTTTAATTGTTTTCTATCTCATGCAATAAAGGCATCTAAATATCCCATAAATAAATTACACACACTGATGATCATTCTCTTAGCTGAAGTCCCTGAGGCATCTTCAGTATAAGCAAATATACCAAGTTCTGTTCAAACAGCTGATATTATACTCACAATCCTTGCTGTTATAGAGTTCTCTTTCATTTGCTTACTTATACTCCTGTTGTAGAACACACACACACACAACTAGCAAAGTCATTTCAGATGGACTAAATAATTTTATTTTCCAGATTTATGTACTTTGTTTCCAAATGGTAAGGTTTCAAAAATGCCACCAATATTTAGGTATAAACATAAATGAATATTCTCTAAATCTAAAACATAGTTCATGTGTGAGAAAAAAAGACTTAACCCTGGGTCTATCATTTCCTTGCTCCCTCTATCTTTAGGATATTTTCAAGTTAATGTTGACATTGACCTTGACAAGACCAGACCTCCTTGTAAACACTGTGAAGGAATTACTAGCAGAAAGACAACCCAGGGATTTTTCATCTAAGGTTTTAGCATGTTATTCCTTGATGGCTTCATAAAATTAACTTGGAATTTATGGATTTATAGGATATTGCCTGCTGGATTAACCTGGAATTTATGGATCTATAGGATACTGCCTACTCTCTACCTATATGACTAATGAAGTATAAAAGAAATCGAAGGCCCTAAATCTAAATTGGTTTCACCTGAACTAACTTATGTCACACCTTTAGGTAGCATTTGTTGGTTACTCCTAAGCCAAAATGCATCCCAGGGTAAAAGAGAGAGTTTAGAAAGCCACACCAAAGATTCAAGGCCCCTTCAGAGACAGATGTGGGGATGCTGTGATTGCACTTAAGTTTTCCAATCATATTCTTCATTAATTATTAGTAATGCTTGATGTCAGTTAAGGTCCAACATCCTTTGTGGAATAACAACGTACTAGACACAATATCTATTCTTTAAGAATAAGTAATATTTTAAAGAGAAATGCCCTAATTCCTTGAAATCTGTGGTAAGCTCAGAAAAGCTCCCCAAAAGATATCCACATCCTAATTCTTGCAAGCTGTGAATGTTACCTTATATGGCAAAGACTTTGCAGATGTGATTATATTAAGGATCTTGAGATAGGGAGATTATCTTGAATTGGGATCTAAATGCCATGACATGTATCCTTATAAGAGGGAAGAGGCAGAGGGAGATTAAACACATGGAAGAGAAGGTGATGTGAAGAAAAAGATTTGAAGATGCTGGCCTTGAAGCTAGGAGTGATGTGGGCACAAATCAAGGAATGTTGGCAGCCACCAGAAGCTGGAAGATGTAGGGAACAAATCCTCCCCTAGAACCTCAGGAGAAAGTGCGCTCCTACTGACACCTTATTTTCAGCTCATGATACTGATTTCAAACTTCTGCCCTTCAGAACTGTGAGAAAACAGATTTCTACTATTTTTAGCCACCAAGTTTGGGGTAACAGGTTACAGAAGTCAGAGGAGATTAATACACACATCTTTAGATGCCCTGGAACATTAGACTTCATTAAATAGAAACAAAAACCCAAAAACAAGCAATATGCCTTCTTCTAGAACAAATAATTATGCTTTTAGCTCATTTGACTGGCAAAACTGGCCTGTGCTCCTAATATAAGAGCTAGACCATGTAAGCTCATTAAAAGCAAGAACTTCTCTAATTACATTAACACCTCCAGTGTATAGTTCTTCATGGACATTTAAAATATGTCAAACTAATGGATACAATTAAAATATTAACAAATTAAAAGTTGGGGGGAAATCAAGTTCATGTTGGGTGACTAAATGGGTAGAGAGGTGGATTATGGATTGTACAGAAGACTGGCAGACTATTTTGACCATCTTCCTGATGACAGGCAACTTCACAGTAGAACTCTTTCACACTTAGGAGACATGTGTAGTGGAATGACCATCCTGAAAGATGCTCCATAGAAACTCAAAGTTATCTCCATTTTGCCTTTGGGTTTAATGATTGGCACACCCATGGTACACAGTATTCGCTTGTTTCTTTTCCACATGCCTCACAATACCAAGATTTGCTTTCCATGCTCCATAATTTGAACAAAATCAGCTCATTCCAGCTATTCTGAGAGGCTTCATGGGGAATGCACAATTTATTTGCCTATGATATGAGCTGCTAAAGAAGTTTTAACAGATGGCTGATGGAGGTATAGAAGAAATTAAACAGGCCCTTTTTTCCTCTCAAGTCAGGTTTTCAGAGAATGTCCACAGTTCTGAGCTTGGAATGAAGTCATCCCCAGTCAAAAGTAAGCAGAAAATACTTTACAAAGCTAACTAAAAGCAATATTAATTGTCTGATATTGAGGCTATTCATTTGTTTCCTTCTTTCAAAGATGAATTGAAAGCTGTCAGTACCAAGTTATTTCTTATTAAAATGCCATTTTATTAAACTGTCATTGTCTTAGTCAAAGGCTTAAAATGGTACACTAATCTTTTTATGACATTTTCTACACTGAGTGACACAACATCAAAAAGCAATTTTCACTTTCAATATATAAAATAAATGTGACATCTCACACGCCTGTTATAAAAAAGATGGACTGCAACATTGGGGATTCAGTTTCTTTGTGAGATGAGAAATTCCACAAGAAGGAAATAACCTTCAGTTACATTTAGCCGATAATAGATAGTCAATATCATATTGTTAACTCATCTTGGCTAATAGGCTACAAAATAATCAACCTAATTAGTGTAGTTATGCAATATTCTTAGTGCACTATATTATTTACACCCATTATTTATACGACTGTTTCTCTAGCTGCAATGTGCACAAGAATCTCCTTTTGAAATGCAGGTTCTGCTTTATCTGTCTGGGGTGGAGCCTGATAATCTGCTTTTTAACAAGATCCAGGTGAAACCAACACTGCTGCTCCTTGTACTGCACTTTGTGTAATAAGGCCTTGAATAAATGAAGAACAAAAGAGTGAGTTAACTCTGCTGAAATCCCAAAATCTGGCAAAAAAAATGTAAATGTTAATGTAAAAACCACAAGAAAAAAGAAATTATGAATCTAGTTTAATGGAATATATTGTTTTTCACTAGCTGTTGCCCCAGCTTCCCCTCCCCACCATCACTCACTCACACACACACACACACACACACACACACCAGAAATCAGTGATAAAGAGAACATCTGCATCAAGCAGAAGCAAGATTTTAAAATGACCTAGAGCAAACCCAACGATTAATAAAATGTGTTTCCAAAACTTTCCAATCTGCCCTGCAGAGAATAAGATCTTCTCTTCTCTGGTAATAATCATCCAAAGACTGACAGTGCTATTTTATTTGGTAACCCCACACTCTCCTTTTGGTTGGTGGACCTGCGGCGGCCACTGCTCTGTCCTTCCCTACACAACTTTGACAGCTGCCCCAGGGAGGGCCTCCTTTGCCATGGCAGCATAGGTCTTGCATCGCATCTTCTCTTATCAACTAAGTCCCATCCAGGCTTCCCAGTGTCCACGTGGCACACAGATGTCCCTTGAGCTAAAGTAGAAAAGCCAAGGGAGTCAAATCTCTTAATTTTTTCTTTATGTACCTTCCATACTGACAAATAACTTACTATGATAAAGTGCACAAATCGTAAGTGTATAGCTCAATGAATGTTAACATATCTGTATAACCAGTAACAACCTAGACCATGATCTAACGCAGCACTGCCCAATAGGATTTTCTACTGTAATGAAAAGTTTCCATAATAAAATACAATTATACAATGCCCACGTCATTAGCCACAGTGTCAGTGAGTATGTCAAATGTGCCTAGTGTGACTGAGGAACTTAATTTTTAATTGTATTTATTTTAATTATCTTACATCTAAATAGCGACAGTAGCTAGTAGCTGCTATATCAGACAGTACAGGCCTAGAACATTTCCAGCACCCCAGAAGTTTCTCTCACGCTCTTCCACTGCCACAATCCTCCAAACATAACCCCTCTTCTGGCCTCCAAAACCACAGGTTAGTTTTGACTATCTCTAGTTAAAGTGTGATAAAAACCATTTTTAGTTTTTAGATGTGGTGCTTTAAATAAATGATGCATTATTAGGAAATAACCCCTTAGCTGTTCACACACACAAAAAAAATGTCTTCCTTTATTATTATTATCATTATCTACAAATACTCCTTAATTTTCCCTTAGTCAGGAGAAAATGGTTTTTTAAAGATTCTTTGAGGGCTGTTAACTCACATACACATACAAAACTAAGATAAAATATAAGTCAACTTATTCAATATTCAGTTAAAATATAGAATAGACAGAGCTTTCTACTGGACTATAATTCTTATTAAAAATGCTCCAGAGCATTCAACCATATCTGGTATTTGAATGAATGTAATTGCTTTTATGTCTTTTCCCACTTACGAGGTTGAAATATGATGGCCATGGTTATCTTCGATGTGTTTATAAATCCAACAAAATCCTGGAAAGTGTTTTGTATATACTAACACCTGTCCAGGATTCACTTATGGAAAGAAGAAGATAATAAACGAGGGTCCTAAAATAAATATTAATTTAAATGTTTGTTTTGAAATGAATGTTAATGTGAGGTCATATTTTGTTGTTCCATAAGTTGGTATAATCACCTGTTATGTCCTGCCTTTTTAAATCACTTCTACTCAAAGTACTCAATGCACAAACTGTTATAATCAGTGATAAGATAAGGAACTTGCACAAGGATATAAGTCAAGTCACTATTTCTTAGGAAAGTCATATAGTAGAGAAACATCAGCTGGACTTAACAGTGTGTTGAATGATATATTATACATTTTTGCCAGAAATTCCTTAATCCATTGTTGACTAGTAACAAACAGTTTGTGGACCATACTTGTATTATCGTTGCCCTAGACTATAAGTAATGAGAATTGTATTCTAAAGAAGAATTACCTGAGCACTATTCAGTTCTGACTTTCTGGTGCTTTATAATTCCTGGCTTTTAGTAAGCAGCCAATAAAATATTTTAAATAATTGCTGAGACACATAGATCTTCAACTATTTAATATGTTAACCTTTATCACAGTTTCTGCCCACACTTTCTACCAAAGGGAATTACTTTCTTGGTGGTGACAGCAATTGTTTGCCTCCCTTTTACCTCCTAAAATAATAAAACTAGAATGATCAGACACAAGGGAAAATCATTAAATAGACTAATTCTATTTAATAAAATTCTATTTTTTACAAGTGACATCTTTAAAAAAGAATGAAGCATAACACTGACTAAAAAAATTCAATTTAAAAATTAGTTATAATTTTAATAAAAGAATTGGAAAACCAATGTAACAAAACTTAAATCCTCCTAAATAAGAACCTCATTATTTGTGTGGTGCTGGGCAACATTAACATGTGATTACATTAATTATATATGAAGCTATATCTTTTTGATAAAATAAAACTACTCATTGCATTGTTATCATTTGCTATGGGAGCAAGTTAGTCATGGTTCTATAGAAACAATAAAAAGTGACCTTGCTTTATTGAAGAGTAAAAGAATTTATTGAAAAGATAATGGGTAACTCACAACACTTCAGGGAAGCCTGAAGAACAAACCAGGGAGAGGCAAAGGAGGCTACGATGGATCATAACTAGAATTCCATCCCAATTTGTCCATGATAGCATATGTGTGTTGTCACATAGCTTGCAGTGCCACCACCATCTGCACTAGTCACAGTTCTCCGGGCTCTATGACCCCAACTGCTACTACCTCTGCCAATGAAACAGATTCTTTCCCGCTCCGCTTTTTTGCATTATTGTCTAGGGTCCAAGCCTGTGCTGTAGCTGCAAAAGAGGCTGGGAAACTGAGTGTCAGGCTTCCCTGGCTTCTACAGACTTCAAAAAAATGAGAAAATGAGATATCCCAGCAAAAAAGAGACTGCTATTTGGCAGCCCTCCCAAATTATAAACATACCTTGCAACATGTTTCTAAACTATTCATACTAAGAGATGATACAATTACTAATGTATAGAGGACCTGTAAGGAAAAAGATCCTGTAGCATCTTTAAAACACCAGATGTCTCTTGTTCAACACCTAGTTCTTAGGACTCAAAATATTTTAGCATAAACACATTTAGATGTTATCCACCTAGGGAGA
>PVKZ01008457.1:0-15864 GCA_004027375.1 Macroglossus sobrinus
TTATCTAATTTCTTGGGTGCCTAAATAGAACAATAATGACGAAAGAAAGCAATTTTACTCTCTCTGCTTGAGCTCTGATATCCATCTTCTTCTGCTCTTGGACATTGGCATTCCTGATTATTGAGCTTTCAGACTTGGACAACACTAACATCATAAGTCCCCTACTTCTTGGTTCATTGGACTTACCTGGAACTACAGTTCTACCTTTATTTGGCCTCTAGTTGCAAGTAGTAGATAGTGGAACTTAGTCTCCTAAATCACATGCGCCAATTCTTCATAATAAACCTCGTTCTGTATATACATATGTGTGTGTGTGTGTGTGTGTGTGTGTGTGTGTGTGTGTGTGTGTGTGTATCTCCTAAGTGTTTTGTTACTCTGGAGAACACTGACTAATACAATAACCTAAACTGGCTGCTGTGATAATATAAAGATCCTGGGCCATAGATTTAGAGTCCTGGGTTTTCATCATCAGCTTGGTCTAAGAATCTGTGTGACTGTGAGGAAGTCCAGTAGTGCCTTCAGATTTTAGTTTCATCATCAGTATAATGAAGGGACTGGATTTTATAATCTCTGAGGTTTCTTCCATTTTAAAGTTTTATGGGTCTAGACAATCACTATTTTTGATTATGAAAAGATCTGGAGTCATGATTTCTTTCATTAAGTCTTAAAAATAACATTCTTTTTCTGGCATCAAGTTCTGCTGCACTTTTTTTCTAGAGATTGTTCAATAATAGAGTAGATCTGAGAGGGAGAACTCAGTATAAAAGCATTAGTTTTGTGAAAATCTTCCCAGCTAATTTGATTTCCCTGAGAACTTTTTCTTTCCAAATGTTTCCATTGTCACTGGAACATGACAACATACTTTATGTGGCCAGACATCCCAGAGTTCATTGGGCTCCCAAACCACAGGGAATCTGAGAAGTATTAATAACAAAATGACTGAACAAGAGCTCCAGAGGGAGTAACTTGGGGTTCAGTTAAGAAAAGGGAACTCTATAGGACTGAAAGATAAATGTCTGGAAGTGTAACACTGAAATTGGTGGTGGGAGAACCACCATGGTTACCTCTTTTAGAAAATTTATTTTTTCTTTCTACTGTAAAGATGGATAATAACTATATATAATTTAATCCCACAAAGATTTGGGGATGTCCAGTGAATTTATGGAATACCTAATTGACTCGGAGCACTATAATGAGTCTTGAGAATTTGAAAGTGTCAAAGAAAAATCAGAGCTGGATATCAGTTAAAGGAGTAAAGCATGATTTTATAAAGGGCTGTTGTAATAGGGGAAAAGAGACATCAGTATAGAATACATTATGTGTAAGTGGAAATTTATAGCAAGGAATAGAGAAGGAGACAGTGGACGGAAAATTACTGAGAGGAAATGTCAAGGGTTAAAAGGGTTCTGGTTAGACACACCTAAAAGGATTCTTGCTGAAAACAGGCCAGGATGCTCAGACATCACCTGGGGAATAATGGAGGATGAGGAATTTGATTAGAAATTCATGCTGATCAGAGAGAATGTGGGATTCTTGGTAAACTGACTTAGCCAGATTCTTGCTAAAACTGTATTTTATAAGGAAGTGTGCAGATGGGCCTAGGAGAAGTTTCAGGAATCTGAGTAAAGTTTGGTCAAGCAAAGAATCTCTGTGAAGAGGCAGAAAAACCTGGATTTCTGAGGGACAAAAATATGCGTACATTTGCTTGGATTTTCTGCAGTATTCTGGGTAAATCTATTAATTATTTTATGATTGTGTTATGGATATATTATTTGGGTTTCTAGAAGAAAATACTATTTGCAGTACATGCTTTCTACTATTATATTAATACAATGTATTACTATGTAAGTAATTGAACTAAGGTTTTTAATTTGTTTGGGGAAATAAATATGGTAAGAGCTCCCTGTAACTCTGTGCTTGGAATCCAGTCCAGGAGACAATCTTTGTGATTCATCAGTAACTAGGCTCCTTGGAGTTGGCTCAAGAAAGATTTGATGTACCCAAAATGACACTTTATAGTGAACAGTGTTATATTGAAGATTCACTCAGTAATAGTCACTTAATAATCAATATATTTATCAATGTCTAATGCCAACAATGTACCAGACACTGTGCTAGAAGTTTCTTCATACATTGTTTCCAACCCTTATGATAGTGTGAAAGGTCTTGCTGTCTTATCTGAAAAGATTGAGGTTCCAGGAGGTTGATTCTTCATACTGGTGAGTGGTGGAGCTGGAATTCTAATCTAGTCATGTCTGCTGCCAAAGCCCATGCTTTTTCATTTTTGTCTTTATCTAATCATCCCTTTGAGAGCAATGAAAATATTGTTAGAACACATAGGACAATTGCAAACAATTTGTATTTTGCTTACTTGGTAACAAAAGACAAGACAAGCAGGCAGCAATTACATTGTTGAAACAGAATATTTTCCCTTTAAGATTTATATTGTAAATACCCATTGTCAAATATTTCTAGATTCTATGGAACTCTCTTTGATCTCAATAAATGTTATTGAGGTTCATGGAAACCTCAACAGAGACTTGCTATGTCTTCCTGGTGGGTGAAAAATTAAAATGCCCCATAATTTTTAACAAGTACTGCCTCTTTGGATCATTTTTATTTTTGAATTTGTAGACTCCTCTACACTCCTTGTCTTTTGAGTGAACTCTTCAAAATTTCCTTTGCTCTTCTTTATTGTCCCTAGGGACTCAGCCCCTGCCCATTCATTTGCAAAAGCCAACATCTAAGATTGTCTGGCTGCCCTGACTTGTTTATTAAGATCATTAAAAAACAAACACCTTGAGAAAAACATCATTTTCAGGAATAACTTCCCTGTCCTACCCCAAATTCTGCTATGTGTTTTTGCAGATATTCCCTTTTAATTCAGGGCCTTCATGATCCAGTGGTGAAGAATAGATGGTACAAACATAAATTACCCCAGTTGGCCACTTGTTGGCGTGTTCTGAAAAGATTTTGAAAAAAGGAAAGTAAATCCAGTGGCAAAATGTAGTTTTTCCATTGAGATCTTTTCATTTGGAAATAGTTACAGATGCATAGGAAGTTGTAAAAGTAGGATAGAGAGGTCCTGTGTACACTTTACCCCATTTTCACCAATGTTAACAGCTAACATATTTATAGTACAATATCAAAACCAAGAAACTAACATTAGTACAACCCACTGAACTTATTGAGATTTCACCAGTTTTACATACATTATTCATGTTTGTGTGAATGTACACATTCCATGTAATTTTATCACATAGGTAGATTTATGTACTCACTGCCATAGTCAAGATACAGAACTATTTCATTACCACAAAGATTCTCATACTACTCTTTACAGTCATACACACCTCCCTTCCC
Organism: Macroglossus sobrinus; assembly: GCA_004027375.1. Classification (NCBI taxonomy): domain Eukaryota; kingdom Metazoa; phylum Chordata; class Mammalia; order Chiroptera; family Pteropodidae; genus Macroglossus; species Macroglossus sobrinus. The sequence goes on from PVKZ01008457.1 coordinate 3,364, forward strand.
ATCATTTTCTAACCTTTGGCAATTACCAATCTGTTCTCCAGCTCTATATTTTTTTCATTTTTAAAATGTTGCATAAATGCTTAGATAGTACCTTTGAGATTAACTTTTTAGCACTCAGCATCATTCTATTGAGATCTTTTTTAGTAAAATGTCTGTTTGTGTCTTTTGCCTATTTTCTAATTGAATAGTTTGTTTTTTGTGTTTTTTTTTTACTGTTGAGATTTTAAATATGGATGTATTATAGATATAAGCCTTTTGTCAGATATGTGATTTGCAAATATTTTCTCCCAGTCTGTGTTGAGTCTATTTATTTTCTTGGCAGTCATTCACAAAGAAAAGTTCTTCTCCTTTGCTTCCTTCTAAAAGTTTTATAACTTCATATTAAATTAAGACCTATTTTAAGATCATTTTAATAGAAGGTGTAAGGTTTAGGTTAGAGTTTATTATTTTTGCCAGCTTCAATTGTTCCAGCCTCATTTACTGAAAAACAAAACCAAAAACAAAACTTTTCTCCTTCGATTTGCTTTTGCACCTTTGTTAAAAATCATCTGGCCATACTTGGGTACAGGGTCTATTTCTGAGTTATCTGTTTCATTTATCTGTGTGTGTATCCCTTTGCCATTTCCACACTGTCTTGATAGCTGTAGCTTTATACTAAGTCTAAAAATCAGGTAGAAGAATTCAGTCCACTTTATACTTCTTTTTCAAAATTGTTTTAGCTATTTCAGTTCTTTTGTCTCTCTAAATAAATTTTAGAATGAGCCTGACCATTTCTATGAAAATTCTTGTTGAGATTTTGATAGGAATTGGACTAAAACTATAGTTCAATTTGGGGAGAATTGACATCTTTACTATGATGAGTCATCCAGTTCATGAACATAGTATATTCTTCCATTTTTTAGGTCTTTAATTATTTTCATCAGCATTTTACATTTTCAGCATGCAAGTACAGTACATGGTTTATTAGATTTATACCCAAGTATTTTTTTTTCAATGAATACAAATGGTATTTATTTAAATTTTTATTTCCACGTGTTCATTAAAATATATAAAAGTACAATTGATTTTTTGCCTGTTGGTCTTTTATCCAGAGACATGCTTAACTCACTTATTAGCTCCAGAAGTTGTTTTCTAAATGCCAAATGCAGATTTTATTTAATCTCAATTTAAATTGTGTGTACTTTCTCTTTCATTTTTATTATTATCAATATAAATTTAAATTCAGAGAATATGCTCAATAGATGCATGGTCCCTGGTATTACTAGAATGTACTTTTCCTTTTAAACATATTTTAAAATTATTCCTTTTATTAGTGTGTAGATACAAAATCCTAAGTTCTCATGAGTAGACATAGTAAAGACTTGCCCTATACCATAATGTATTTTTTAAAATCTTAAGCAGAACCTTCAAATATATAGACTTAAAGCTAACTCTCCTTACACTATTAGTTGTTTTTTATTTCTTCCATATGCTTTAGCTATATGACATCCAAAGGAAAAGCGTAAAATTTACTTTTATATCTAATAAAAGATAAGTGGTTCCATATCAAATGAAATTGTTGATAATAAGCTGTGTTTTGCTCATTAGATGACAAATAGCATACATGTGGTCTGCAGATTAATCAATGGGTGGGAAAGATAAGACCATAGAAGGGAACTTAATAGTTATCTCATGATTGATTGTCTTTAAGCACACCTCCAGCTAAGTGCTTTTTAAATAAGAAAAAAATAATCTGAATACTTTTGCTCTACTATATGAATTGGGTGAGAGTAAGGTACATAACGAAAGAGAGTATAATCTCAATCAGGTCATCCTATAGATTCTGAAACTTTAAAAGCCAGTCCAGACAAGTGTCAGTCTAGTTAAACCAGAACTAGTCTCCTGGTATCCCACAATATCTGAGTGTGTTAATATCTATGTGGACCGACCAAATATTGTATTTGAGAAAAAATTAATATTTCTATTTAATGTACTATGCTTAAAGCTAATAGTTTGTTTTAGGGCACTTAATCAAACATATTTTCCACAGATATTCTTATTTTTATACTTAAATGAAGTTTAAATATTTCTTTCTTTCTCCAAGCATCCTCTCACACCCTTTAAAATTAGCTTAAGAAAGGCAGAAAAAATAGTGTAGATAATGGCTCTGTTCATCCCTCTTGTGACCAAATCAAAGTTGGGACAGAAACATGGAGCAAACAGTAAGCAAAGTCACCTGAGTTCTAGATGATTAGAAGTACTACAACTAGGTAGAGAAATATGACATCAACCTGCAATGAAAGAGGGTAAGAGGGGCAAGGACAGAAGGCTGATGGTCTCAAGAGGCTGAGTGGGATAGAGGCTGTGGCAGCTGCAGATGCCTCTTAAAGGGGCCGTGTTTGCAACTGAACTTGTGCATGACGGAACTGCTTGCTCTGAGCACCAGCACTGGATCAGCTGCACAGGGGGCACCAGGGACTTACGGGGGTACACTGAGTTGTCAGAGTGAGGGTTTTTCCTGGGCAAAAGTGCTTGCAGTATCCATTGTTCTTTTGTTGAAACCTCTCTGATCCCAGTGTGTGAACTCACCACCACCATAGCTGAGACATTATCAAACTGGATAACAGAGGTCACTCCGCCAAGAGGATTCCCTGAACTTCTGCCTCTCTCAACTCACAGCCCCACCCAAGCCACATCCAGTTGTGTCCTGGCTGAGTCAGGTGCTTCTTGCTGAGCAATGCCAAGACTTAAACTGGTGGCAGCTGGTCTCAGTTTCTGGAGTGTCCTCTTGAGGCAACTATAAGCACAGCATCTGTGGATCACTTGCTGAATCTTAACAGGTGGTCCTGGAGGGGCACAGTTTGGAGCTAAAGTTGGCCTGCAGCTGAAAAATTCTCAGGACTGTGTTACTGGACACCTAATACACAAAGAGATGCTAATAAGACTGGGAGACTTTGGAGCTTTGCTTAGTACATAAAAACAAAGACAGAAAGGCAGCCCAAATGGGAAGACAAAGAAGCAGAAGCCATGTGAAAGAACAAAATAGAGATCCAGAAATAATTGAGTCAAGCAATCTAACAGATGCAAAGTTCAAAATACTGGTTATAAAGATGCTCAGTGAACTTAGGAAAGTGTAGACGAATTCAGTGAGAACTTAACAAAGAAATAAAAGAACATAAAAATGAAAATGAAAAAGGGAACTCAACTAGTCATAAATGAAGAACACATTATCTAAGATGAGAGTATGTTACAGGGAATCAACAGAGTGGATAAAGAAGAAGATTGAACCACTGATATAGAGGATTGAGAAGCCAAGGACACTCAATGAGAATTGCAAAAAAAGAGAAGCCAAGACTATAATAACAATTTAAGGAGCCTATGGGACACAATTAAATGAGAAAACGTTCATGTCATAGGGGTACCTGAAGGAAAACAAGAAGTTGAAGAGCTTTTTTAGAGAAATAATGATGGAAAACTTTCCTAATCTGGTGAAGGAAATAGGATGCAACCCCAGGAAACTCAGAGAGTTCCAAAAAATATGTACCCACAAAGGCCCACACCACAACACATTATAATTAAAAGGTTAAATACAAAGAGTGAATCTTAAAAGCAGCAAGAGAAAAACAGTTAGTTACATACAAGGGAATGCCCACAGGACTGGCAGCTGATTTCTTGAAAGAAACTATGCAGGACAGAAGATCTTGGCACAAAACATTCAACGTGATAAAAATTCAGGACCTACAACCAAGAATACTTTATCCAGCAAAGCTATTATTTAGAGTCGAAAGATAGATAAAGAGCTTCCTAGACAAAAATAAACTAAAGGAATTTATCAACACCAAGTCAGTATTACAGGAAATGTTGAGGGGATTTCTTTAAAAAGAAAAAATATGTATTAAAAACATGAATAAAAAGTGGTAATAACTACATTCCTATGAACAAGTACCTCAAATGGAAAAGAATTAAGTGCTCCAATCAAAATATACAGTGGCTGAATGGATAAGACCCCTACATATACTGCCTACAAGGGACTCACTTTAGATTAAAAGACACATGGAGACTAAAAGGAAGGGGATAGAAAAAGATATTGCTTTGATGGACCTAGAGGATATAGCACTGAATGAAATGTCCAGTAGAGAAAGACAAATATCCCACCATTTTGTATACATGTGAGAATCTAAAGAACAAAATAAACAACAACAACAACAAAAATGATGACAAATTCATAGATACAGAGAATATTTTGAGGGCTACTAGATGGGGGTTGGAGGATGATAAAAAAGGGCAAAGGGATTAAGAAGTACAAATGGATAGTTACAAAATAGACATGGAAATATAAAATATAGCATAAGGAAAATAGTTAATGTTGTAATGAATATGTAAGGAGGAAAAGGGGTACTAGATTTAGTGGAGTGATTACTTTGTAAGTTATATAGATCTCTAATCACTATGCTGTACAACTGAAATTAATATAGTATTGTATGTAAACTATAATTGAAAAAAAACTCATTGAATAGTATAATGTAAATAAGAGAAACTAACAGTCTATTATATTTCAATAAATCCAGAAAAAAAACCTAGCTTAACACAATTAGTTAAAAAAACTCTTAATTTTCAACATCTGATAATGAGAAACTACATAAATAAGAGCAACCCACTCACTGATAAAAATGAGTGCAAAACTGAATAAATTACATATAGATATGTTTGAAAACATGAAAAAGTTTATAAGGCCAAAAGTGGAAAAATAAAAACCCATGAAAATAATGCTATACTTTGAGATTTTTGTTGATTTTAAAGAGGTACCTAAAATACCAAGAGGCTGAGGAGTACTTTTGTGAGCTTCAAGGAACCAGAGAGATAAATGAATAAATAACCTGCCAAGATAGTGCCTTGGTGATTCCTCATGTTTTGATTTGGGACACAAAAAGCTATATCCTAGAGCTAAGGAAGAACCTGGAAAAAAAAGTATTCCTCACAGACCTCTTGGAGCAGACCTCATACAAGTGGTCTAGTATTGCTAGAAAGTCTGGTGTTTGACAGAAGCAAGCCAAAAAAAAAAATACTATCACCTTCGTCTCAAATAATTTTAGCAAACAATTTTTCAAAATACAATGAAAACACAAACAAAGGTTAACTGAGCACACAAAAAAACAGGACAACATGAACAATAATCAGTTGAAATAATGGTGACAGAAATTTATGGGTGCTCCAGATATTGAAATAATCAGAAACAGACATTAAAATAACTATGCTTCTATGTTTAATAAAAGACAAAATTAAAAATAGTTAAAAATAAAATGTAATGTATAGTCAATTAAAAAATAGATACTCTAGAACTAAAAATACAACAAATAATTAAGAATGCAATGGATGGATTTAATAGCTGTTTATTCACAAATGAAGAAAAATTAGTGAACTAGAAATAGTTCAGAAGAAGGAAGCACAGAGGAACACTTGATGGAGAAGAAAGAAAGGAACAGAAGCAATATTTGAATTAATAATGCCTGGGAAGTTCTCCCACATTAAATCCACATTAAATCCAGGAAGCTCAGAAAACACCAAGCAGGATAAATGCAAAACAAACAAGAACTACATATCATATTTCAATTGCAAAAAATCAAAGATAAAGGAAAAATTCCTGAAAGAAGCCAGAGGAAAAACATCTTACCTATAGAGGAGCAAAGATGCAAAATACATCTGACTTCTCAGAAATCATGCAAGCAAGAAAAGAGTAGAGTAAAACATTTAAAGTATTGAGATAAACAAAAAAAAAACCACTACCTGAATTCTGTACACTGTGATGAAGTGAATTTCAGAACAATGAAAAAGATCAGGGATAAAAAAGGAACATCACGTAATGATAAACAGGTCCACTCTCCAAGAAGACAATAATCTGTCACATACATGCACCTAACAACAGAGAATTAAAATACATGTGGCAAACATGGATAGAAATGCAAGGAGAAATAAAAGAATCACAAATGTAGTTGGAGACTTCACCACCCTTCTATCAGAAATGGACAGATTCAAAAGGCAGAAAATCAGAAAAGACATAGTTGAACTCAACATCACCATTAATCACCTGGATATAATTGATATCCATAGACCACTTTATCCAACAACAACAGAATACACATTTTTTTCAGGTTCACATGGAAAATTCACCAAGCTAGACCACATTCTGAGCCATAAATAACATTAACAAATTTAAAAGAATAGAAACTATATAGAAGTTTAGACTACACAATAGAAACACAATGTCTGCTCTTAGAACACAATGAAATTAAACTAGAAATCAATAACAGAGGGTAGCTGAAAAATACCCAAATACTTGGAGATAAAACAATGTACTTCTAAATAATACATAGGTCAAAGAAAAAACTCCAAGAGAATTTTAAAAATATTTTTAATAAATGAAAATGTAAACACAACCATAAAAAAAGAAAATATAAATTATAAAAATTTGTGAAATGCAGAAAAAGCAGTGCCTAGAGGGAAATTTATAGCATTAGATGCATATATTAGAAGAGAAGAAAGGTCTAAAATCAATAACCTGAATTTACACCTTTAAAAACTAGAAAGAAAAGAGCAAGTTAAATTTAGAGTAAGTGGAAGAAAAAAAATAATTAGAACAGAAATCAATGAAATTGAAAACAGAAAATTAATAGACAAAATCAAAGAAATCAAAAGCTGTTTGTTTGTTTTTGAAAAGATCAATAAAATTGATAAGCCTCTAGCTAGGCTAAGAAAAACAGAGAGAGAGAGATCACAAATGACTTATTTCAGAAATAAAAAAGGGAATATCACTACAGATCCCAAGGATGTTAGAAGGATAATTAAGGAATACTGTGAACAACCTTATATCTTGATAACTGAGTTGAATGGAACAATTCTTTGAAATACAATCTGCCAAGACTCATGCAAGAAGAAGTAGATAACCTGAATAAGACTATATCTATTAAATAAATTGAAATCAATAATTAACATTCCAAAAGAGTAAATACCAGGCCCAGATGGGTTGACTTGTGAATTCTAGCACATATCTAAGAAAGAAAACATACCAATTCTTTATAATCTCTTTCAGAGGCTAGAAGGGGAAAGAACACTTCCTAACTAATTCTATGAGGCCAGCATTATCAAAATAGAGAATACTAACATCAAATGCTGCCAAGGATATGGAGCAACAGGAAATGTCATTAATTGCTAATGGGAATGCAAAATGGTACAGCCACTTTTGAAGACCATTTGGTAGTTTCTTACAAAACTAAACATACTCTTATTGCAGAACCTAACAATTATGCTCTTCGATATTTATACAAAGAAGATGAAAACTTGTGCCGACATAAAAAACTCACCCATAGATGTTTACAGCAGCATTATGCAAAATTTGAAGCAACCAAATTGTTCTTCAATATGAGAGTGCATAAATAAACTGTAGTACATTAAGACAATGGAATTTTATTCAGAGCTAAAAGGAAATGAGCTAATAAGTCATAAAAGATATAAAAAAACTTAAAATGCATGTTATTAATTGAAAAAAGTTGATCTGAAAAGGCTACCTATTATATGATTCAAACTACATGACATTCTAAAAAAAGGCAAGAATATAAAGACAGAAAAAGGATCAGTGGTTGCCAGAGATTAAGGTAGAGAAAGAGATGAATAGATAGAGCACAGAGAATTTTTAGGGCAGCGAAACACTACAATGTATAACACTTCAATGGTGGATACAGATGCATGTCATTATACATTTGTCAAAATCAACACAATGTACAACACTAAGAGTAAATTTCATGTAAATCATAGACTTTGGGTGATAATAATGTGTCAATGTGTTCATCAATTGTAGCAAATGTACCAGATATTGATAATGAGGGAAGTTATGCATAGTGTATATGAGAACTTTTTATACTTTCTGCTCAATATTGTTGTGCTCTATATTGTTATGCTCAATATCTGCTCTAACAAAAAAGTCTACTTTAAAAAACATTTACAGAAGCATAAAGAAACAACAAAACAAGAAATAAGTTCTAACAAAAGATGTCCAAGACGTCTATATGGAAAATTATAAAGTATTATTGAGATAAATGAAAGGAGACCTATATAAATAGAACGATAAGCTATGTTAGCTATTGCATACTTACTATTACAAAGATGTTAATTCTCTTCCAATAGCTTACAAACCTAATGTAATCTTGTGATTCTAAATTTTATGTGGAAATACAAAGGCTTAAGAATGGTCAAGACACTTGAAGAACAAGGTTAGAGAACTAACCCTCCAATATACAAAAACACGTTATAAAGTTCTAGTAATTGGGACAGTTTGATATTGAGACAAGGTAGAGCAGGACATTTTGTTCTAAACACATACAAATGGACGATCGATTTATGACAAAGGTGGTAATGCAGAATATTTGGGAGAGGACAATCTTTTCAGTAGATAGATATGAGACAACTGGAAATCCACATGGAAGAAAACAAAACTGGGTGCTATCTCCTGCCAACAAAATTTCAGTTTCAGGAGACTGCAAGATTAAAAGCAAACAGCAAAACAATAAAGCTTTTGAAATAAAATATAGGACAATATCTTGTCATCAAGGTAGGAAAGTATTTTTATTTTATTTTAATTTATTTTATTTTTTAAATAAATTTATTAGGGTAACTGGTTAATATAATTATATCATGTTCAGGTGTACATTATGATTTGACATCTATATAATCTATTGTGTGATTACCACCCAAAGTCCAGTTTCCTTCAGCTACCATATATTTGATCCCCTTTACCCACATCAACCTAACCCTTACAGCAATAGCGAACTAAGAGGCTGTAAATGATGCAGGAATCATGTTTTCTGCATTATCATCTCCCTTTGGCCCTTCGTAGAGTGTTTCACACACACAGTATATGCTGCAGCCTCTGCTCAAACCACCTCTGGGAACTTTTGGTAAAATTTGTAGTAAGACATGTGAAATTCTTTTCAAGACTAGCTGCAAAAAACTAACACTTACTGATGTCATTTAGAATTTAATTTGCTGCTACTCATTGAAACCCCAAATGACAGTAGCCTAACCAAATGAGAAGTTTGTTTTTCTGTACAGTCTTAGGTTCATATGAAGGCTTTATCATGTCACCAGGAAACTAATTCCTTTTATTTCTCTGCACTGGCTTTCATTCTCTCAGTTGCCATGTGATCACAGGTGGCCGCTGGGCCCCCAGAAATCATATCTGCTTTTCATGCATCAAGAAGAAAAGAGTAACAGCAAAAAGGTATTCCTCTTGAGTCTGCTCTCATTAGCAAATTTCCTGGAAGTCCTACCCAATGACTTCCAATTATAACTACTCCAGTTGTAAGAGAGGCTGGGAATTGTGTTTTTTTTTTTAAGTTGTTCTGAATAAAACTATTTTCAGTTAGTGAGGAAGAAGTGGGCAATAAATATTGGAAAAGACTGACAACCTTTGACAAACCATTCAGTTTTGTCAAAAGGGGATTATCCATGAGAGCCCCAAAGTAATCAAGGGCAGGAAGTACAGTTAAGTCTCATGGGGAGAGTGGGCAAGACCTAGGAATTATAAACTTTTGGGAATCCAGGCATCTACTCTGGGGCTCTCTTTCTGCGGCTCTGTGGTTACCAGTTTGTTCTTAATTCAGCATAGTTACCTCCTACTTTTACTTCTCTCCCATCTAGCTCTGTGTCTCTAATAAACAAAGCAGAAGATGGTCACTCCTAGACCCCAAGTTCTCATGTCTTTCTTTACCTACAAGGTTTTCTTTGAATTCTGACTTTGAACTTCCCAAGAAATAGAATCCAATGATCTTTTTTTAGTTAGGGGATACTCCTGGTCCAATGATCTGTGGTCAAAGGGCCACACACTACAAACATGTCTGCTGGGTCTGTGTGTGTGTGTGTGTGTGTTGGGATAAGAAAAAGTAATTCTCAAAAGAGTACCCCTCTATTGTATGAATGCAGGCTCTCTATTGTAAGTCACCATAATACAATAAAATAAACTTCGGTTTTTAAAAATATGATCAGAAAATTCAAGCTAAAAAAAAAATTTCCATGACAATACGAAATCATTGGGACCCTACCAGACCCTGAATCACCACATCAAGAGAAGGGCAGGTTAGATCAAATATCGTTCTTAAACTAAGAGCTTTATGGATCATTCTGAAGTCTTCACAATTTTTTTTTTCATTTATTTCTGAGCCAGTTGGGGATATCCAGCTAACCAAAACACCCCATTTCCCAGTCTGCCAAATAAATAGGGGTTTACTGTCTTCCCTGGAGTCTGGAATGGTTTCAGTCAAACAGTCTTCACATTTCTATGAGTTACAAGATGCTGAATATCATCTAGCTCCACCCAACCAAATGTAATTGCTGACAGCTGTGTCTTGAAAAGAGTTTCTTTTGTTGCTCATCCTGCTGAGTGAGCCAAATTGCTTCATTAACATTTAGGCCATGTTACATGTTCAAGGGCTTGTGAAGTATTTGGATTTTAGATGAAGCTGTTTTTTTTTTTTTTTTAATTCTTGTTTCAACATGACAACCCTCCATTTTTGTAATGAGTTTTTGTGTATGTGGGTGATATTAAAAGTGGATTTGCATCTTTGTTCATTTGTCATGCAAAGATGTACAGAAATGACTGTTATGGGTTGACCTAGTTATTAGGGCCTTTTACATTTATAAAGAGAAAATTTCAAATCACTCCTTAGAGTAGCTATGGTTGTTAGTACTTTATCATCCAAGAAGACAGTGTCAGTTCCAATAGGTTCTTGGTGGGGAGAAGAGGTGCTCCCTTACAAAAAATTATAAGCTTCGCTAAGCCATTCCAAATAAATATATAATTTAAGCAAAAAAAAAACCGTGAACTTTTCATGAAAGTTCAGCTTCAAGGTAACTTGGTAATTCACCTATAGTTCTAAACAGATTTCTGGTCTAAACCATTTCTCTGTAGAAATTCAGGAGTTGTAGCAGTAAGCAGCCCCTTCTCATCTTGAGGCTCCAGGACAGGAAGGATTCCTTGTGACATACGTTAATTGCTTATCCAACATTCATTCTCCCTGGCTAGCAGAATCCCAGTTGTTATGAGGGTAATGATAGGCCGTGCCTGGAAAACTTGCCTTCTCAGATTCCCTGGAAGCTAGAGGTGTCCTATGAGACCCAAATCTTGCCAACAAAATGTAAAGGGAAGTCGCTGAATGAAACCACCAGGAAAACTTTTCAAAAGACGCAGGTTTCCCTGGCAAACTCATAGGCCATTGTCCCTTCACCGTTTTTCACTAGCCCCTTTATGCTACCTTGAAAACTGCTGCAATAATTGGGGGGATAGTAGTCATCCTGCAGGGATATGAAGCAGAAAAATAGAGGGAGCCTGAGTCTCTGATGTTAGCCTGGAAAGCAATATCAGGCTACTCAGCTCTGGACTTCTGTTTAATCCACTAAATAGAGATTTCTGTTATTTACAGCCAAATGTGTTCTTAATTAAGACCCTCCATTAGGGTACAGAGAGGGTTTGTTTGTTTGTTTGTTTGTTTGTTTGTTTGTTTAATTTTTGTTTAGGGCCTCTTCACGTTATCTATTACCACATAACAAATTACTCCAAAACTTATGGCTTAACTAAGAACTATATTATTACATCTCTTGGCTTTGTGGATCAGGAATTCAGGTAGTGTCAGCTGGGTAATTTCTCTGCTCCATGTGGCACTGACTGTCACTGGGTGATACTCAGATGGTGAATGGGCTGGTCTGGAGGATCAAAGACAGTTTCACCACATGTCTGGTGAAGCAGGGGAGTCTGTGAAACAGAGGTCAGTGGAATCTTTTGATGGGAGGACTTACACATGGCTTCTCTAGCACAATGATCTCAGGCTGGTCAGACATTCCATGATTGCTCAAGCCACAAATAAAGAGTTCTAAAAAGGTAGAAATTTCAAGTTTCTCAAACCAAAGCCTGGAAATAGGCACTGAATCACTTGCAAAGTATTATATTGGTCAAAGCAATTACAGAGCTTATGCAGATCCTGGACCAAGGGACTCAAATCCATCTCCCTACTGAAGCATTGTCAAAGAATCTGCAGCCATCTTTAATCCATCACAGGAGCAATGAGCATCAAGATTACTTTGACAAAGTTTGATCTACAAGCCTAGAATAGACAAGTATACATATGAGAATAGGCCTAATATTCACTCTTTGTGATACCTCTCAGGTGTACAGACAATCTACTCGGTGTCAGGAACTCAGCTAGGCACTGGAGTGTAATGATAAACACAATTAACAAGGTCTCCTTCTGTTAAGCTTGAGGTTCTTATTGGACATAAAAGAGGAGATTACCCTTAAGACATATTTGAAAATATATGGTAATTGTGATGGTGAATTTTATGTGTCATCTGGGTAAAGGGATGCCAATATAGCTAGTAAAACATTATTTATGGGTGTTTCTGTGAGAATGTTTCCAGAAGAGATCAGCACTTCAATCAATGGAATGAATGAAAAAGAAGGCTCTCATCACTCTGATCATA
>PVKZ01008458.1:0-15854 GCA_004027375.1 Macroglossus sobrinus
CAAGAGGAAGCCCTCTGCCTTGTGGAGGAGTTGAGGAAAACCAATGGTGAGTGATTCTCTCCTCTGCCTCTGACCTTAACAGACTGTTCTCTTCTCTAATGACATCCCTGAAAACAGTTCATGGGGCCCGAGTGTTTTGTCTGGGTAGTGGTGTTAGCCCTCATGTGGAGGAGGGAGGGTTTGAAGTAGGGCCAAGGGAGGTTTTGTGTATCTATACTAGTAGTGTGAGTATCTCCACGGTTGTGTGGGGACACATATGGGTATAAATGTCATTCAATCCTATTCTGTCCTGAACTTTGATTGTTTTCAAATCTGAATTCATGAAGAATAGTTTTGAGTCAATTTCTGTAAGAGTTAGGGGGAGGTGTTTTTCCTATAGCATAAATGTGGCTATTTATTCCAGAGCAGTTCACCAGGTGATATTTGTCAAGTGGACATGGTAGGAATGAGCTCGTCACGCTCTTATGGAGCCTATAACAAGTGACATGTGCTTTTACTTAACTGGACTATATATACAGTCAGCCCACAGACATTGGTGAGAGTTACTTCCAGAGACCAGGCATACAGTAATAATGGCAATAATAATGCCGTCTACGGTTTTAATTACTTGGGCATATTAGTCTCATCAATTATGATTTCTCTATAAAGTTAGCACTATCTCAAACATATGTCATTTATAATTTTTTGTTACCAAATACCCACTGTATTGATTTATGTGTTTTGATAGATGCTACATCGTAACTTTTCAAAATACCGAAATTCCAAGGTAAAGAATGTTTTATTTAACGAGATTTGAACCATTATCAATAACTACGTAGGCTGTCTTACTTCAGTGGTATTTGCTCTGTTTTCATTTTGCTACACTTTTCCCCAACTTCATTACATTTTGGTAACTAGTATATGGTCGTTATTTGCTTTCCACTGCCAATGTAATGACCTGTGAAGTACCTGTCAAAGTGACTGATTTTCGGCATGGGTTACAAATTCCATTGTTTTTAAATTGTTTCTTCCGTATGAAGTGAAAGGAAAGACTGAAAATCATGTTTTACCTGCGAATCACATACAGCCAAATCCCCAAGTCTTTTCAAATGATCCTCGAGAAATCAATGTATCTAGCTCAAATAAAAGTTGTCTTAAAACTTAGAGCCCAGGCTATTTAAAGGAGCTGTCATAGAAGCCTCGAACTACACGATCCTTTTTATTCCATGCCCTACCCTTTTCCCCACACATAAAAATAAAATTTATAGTGAACAAACACAACGTAAAATTTACCCTCTTAATGAGTTATTACGCATACATTGGAATATTGTTGGCTACAATTACGCTGCTACTCAGCAGGTCTCTAAACTTTTTCATATTGCATAACTGAGACTGTTCCCATTGAACCATGACTCTTTTTCCTCTTCTCCCAGGCTCTGGCATCTACCATTCCACTTTCTGTTTCTATGAGTCTGACTACCTCAGATTCTTCATATAACTGGTATCATGTCATATTTCTCCTTCTATGATTGGCTTATTTCACTAGCATAATGTCCTCATGGTTCATCCATATTGTAGCCTATGACAAGATTTTTTTTCTTTTTTATTTTTTTAATGGCTGAATAATGGTTTAAGTGCATGTATTACCACATTTTCTTTACCCATTTATCATTGATGGACTTTTAGTATTTTTTCACCCTTCGGCTACTATGAATGAATAATGCTGCAATAAACATATGAGTGCAGAAATCAACTCAATATCCTGTTTTTTTTCACCTTTGGACATGTATATACCCAGATGTACGATTGTTAGATTATAAGGTGATTCTATTTTTAATGTTTTGAGGAATTTTCACGCTGTTTTCCATAGCATCTGTGCCAATTAACATTCCCACTAACAGTGCACAAGTGTTCCCTTTTCTCCTCATCCTAGCCAAACTTGTTTTCCTTTGGCTTCTTATAGCCATTACAAGAGATGTGAGTTGGTATCTCATTGTGGTTTTGATTTGCATTTCCCCAATGATTACTGGTGTTGAGCACCTTTTCATGTACCAGTTGGCCACCTGTATGTCATCTTTGGAAAACATGTCTCTTCAATGCCTCTGTCCATGTTTAATTGGATTTATTTTCCATTGAGTTGCATGAGTTCTGTATATATTTTAGATATTAACTCCTTCTCAGATCAATGGTTTGCAAGTATTTTCTGCCATGTGATAGGTTGCTTTTCCATTTTGTTGACCTTTTGTTTTATTGTGCAGAAAAGCTTTTTAGTTTGCTGCAGTTCCATTTTTTAAAATTTATTTAACACTTTTTGCTTATTTTTGTGCTTTTGGTGTCATATCCAAAAAGTGATACCAAGACCAATATCCAGGAGCCATGTCTCTAAGTTTTTTGTGGGAGTGTTTGGTTTTAGGTTTCACATTTAAGTCTTTAATCCATTTCAAGTTAACTTTTATGAATAGTATAAGATAGTGCTTTTGTTTCATTCTTTTATATGTGAATATCTAGTTTTCCTAACACCACTAATTGAAGAGACAGTCCTTTTTCTTTGAGTACTGTTGTCTCCATTACTAAATATTTATCGACAGTGTATGTGCAGGCTGATTTGGGACCCTTGTTTTGTTCAGTTGGTCTGTGTCTGTTCAATAAAAGTATGGTACTGTTTTTCCTTCTTAGCATTGTAGTGTGATTTGAAAAGAGGAAGTTTAGTTTTTCCACTTTTTTTTTCTTTCTCAGCATTGCTTTGGGTATTCGGGGTCTTTTGTTGTTCCATACAAATTTTAGGATTGTTTTTAATTATTTGTAAAAAAATGCCGTGAGAATTTTGAGATAACTTGCACTGAATTAACAGATGGAGTTAATGACATTTTACAATCATACTTCATCGCATCCATGAACATGGAACAATTTGCATTCATCTGTTTTTTCTGTGATTACTTTCATCAATGCTTTCTGAGAGATGAGTGTATGGATTTTTCACTTTCTTAGTTGAATTTATTCCTAAGCATTCTATTTATTTTGTTACTTAAAATGGAATTGTTTTCTTTATTTCTTTTTCAGAGAGTTTGTTTTTAGTGTATAGAAATGCAATTGATTTTTGCATGTTGATTTGATGTCCTTCAACTTTAATGAGTTCATTGATTAGTTTCTACGGCTTTTAGTGGAGTCTTTAGGGCTTTCCAGATGGATTGTTCTGGTTAGGGCTCCAGTAGTATGTTGAACATGAAGAATGTGTGAGTGGACACTTTCCCGTTGTTTCTGACCTTAGTGGAAAATCTTCCTTTGAGCATGATGTTAGCTGTGGGCTTGACATATGTGGCTCTTATTATGTTGAGTAAAGGAATATAGAGGTGCATTTATCATGAAAGAATGTTGAATTTTGTCAAATTCTTTTTCTGCATCTATTAGAATGATTATATTATTTTTATTTTTATTTTATTCTATTCATGTGGTACATCGTACTTATTCCTTTGTATACGTTTAAAAAGGTTTGTGAAGATTTGGCAATGTTTACCAATCCTTAAATATTTGGTGGAATTTACCACCGAAACCAGTGCTTCAGGGCTTTTTGTTGTTTTTGTTGGGAGGTTTTTGAATATCTGACTCAAGAACCTTACTCCTCCCGATCTGTCAGATTTTCTCTCTCTTGATGATTCAGTCCTGTACATTGTATGTTTCTAGGAATTTTCACATTTCTTTTAAGTTATCCAATTTGTTGAGGTGTAATTGTTCATAGTATTTCTCATGTCTTTTTTTTTTTATTTTCATGGTATCAATGTCTTTTCTTTGATTTCTGATTTTATTTGCATCTTCTTGTTTCCCTTAGTCTCATAAAGGTTTGTCAATTTTGTCTTTTCACTTCTACGCTAAAATTAATAATGGTTTATTACCACCTTTATTTTATTATAGTATTCTGTGTTTGTCTCTATATTACCTATCTTGGCAAGCTTTATACTTTGAAATGCTGTTGTGTTGCTATTCAGTGTCCCATTGTTTCAACTTTAAGGAATCCTCTTAGAATGTATGGTGGTGATGGATTCTCTCAGCTTTTGTTCATCTGGGCAATATTTGTCCTGTATTTTGGAAGATTGTTGTGCCCAAAACAGTGATCGTGGCGGGTAGCTTTTGTGTTTCTGTTCTTTGAATATATGATCCCATTTCTTTCTGGCCTTCAAGGTTTCTGCTTAGCAATCTGTTCATAGTCTTTCGGTGGTTCTATTGTATTTGACAAGTCACTCTTGTCTACTGCCCTCAAAATTCTCTCTTTGCCTTTGCCTTTTTAAAATTTTTCCTTCGGCTTTATTTAAAATTAATAGACAATTAATTGTTCATATTTACATTGTTTAATTCAATGAGTTTTTTTCAGAGATCCATATAACTCACAAAGTGATCACCCGACTAAATCTAGGACCCATCTTATCTTTTAGATATTTATTAAATAATTATTCATCTTTCTCCTGCTGCAATCAACATCTTCATATCTATTCTGCAACTATCTATTTGTATCGCTTAATTCCTGTGCATATTTCCCTTCTTCCCACATCTTCTCCCATCTAGTTGCCCTCAAAATATTTTTTTGTATCTACCAGTTTATTACTGTTTTTGTTGGTGTTGTTGTTTATTTTGTTTTTTAGTTTCCACATGTACATGAAATCATGCTATATTTTTATTTTTTTGACTCATGTCATTCAACACAATATTATCTAGGTACATTAAGTCTCTATCATTTTTTAGCTCCTTATCTTTAATCTCTGTGTGTGTGTTTTAATCTGAAATGAGCCTCTTATAGGCAGCATATGTAGGAGTCTTGTTTTCTTATCCATTTGGCCACTCTATCTTTTGGTTAAAGCACTAAATTTTTTTTCATTTGAGGTAGTTGTTGATAGGAATGTATTATTACCATTCTTTATTCTTGTTTTTTATACATGTTTTTTTTTCTTAAGGAAGTCCCTCCAAAATTTCTTGTAATACATTCTTAATGATGATAAATTCCTTTAGATAATTTTTGTCTGGGGAACTCTTTATCTGTCCTTCAACTGTCAATGATTACTTTGCTGGATAAAATATTGTTGGTTGTAGATCCTAGGATTTCATCATATCAAATATTTTGTGCCTAGCTCTTCTGACCTCTATTGTTTTTTTTGAGAAGTCAGCTGCCAATATTTTGGGTATACCTCATAGGTAAATAACTGCTTTTCTCCTAATGCTTTCAAAATTCTCTCTTGGTGTTTAACCGTTGGCATTTTAATTCTGATTTGTCTTGGTGTGGCCATCTTTGGGTTCATGTTTTTTGGAGCACTCTGAGCTTCCTGGGATTATATGTTTATTTCCCTCATCAGGTTAGAATGTGTTTCATCATTATTTCTTCACATAGCTTTTCAACTTCTTGTTTACCTTCAAGTAATACAAAGATACAGATATTTTTACATTTAATTATCTCTCATAGAGTCCTTAAATTATTATAGTCTTCGCTTCTTTTTGCTTCTCATTTTGACTGAGTGTCCTTGGCGTCCCCATCCTCTTTATCGGTGGTTCGATTCTTTTATTTATCTACTCTGTTTATTTTACCTATTTTACTCTTAATCTCAAATAATTTGTTCTTCATTTCTGACTGGTTTTCTTTTATAATTTCCATTTTCATTTTTATGTTTTTTTTAAATCTCTTTGTTAAAATTTTCTCACTGAATTTATCTTTGCTTCCCCTAAGTTCATGGAGCATCTTATAAACAGTGTTTGGAACTCTACATCTCTTAGATTGCTTGACTATTATTCCTGGATCTCTGTTCTGTAACCTCATATGGTTTCTGCTTCTTTGTCTTTTCATTTTGGCTGCTTTTCTGTGTCTGTTTTTATGTACTAAGCAAAGCTCCTAAGTCTCCCAGACTGTGGCTGTGTCTTGGGTAGGACCACGATTTGGGGGACCCAGAGTGTCAGGGAATCATCTTGGGCAACCAAACTCTGTTATCCAGTTTGATGATGTCTCAGCTATAGTGGTTCTGCTCACACACTGGGAAGAGTATAGGGCTCAACAGAGGAGCAATGGATACCACCGGCACTTCTGTGCAGTAGAAATCCTAGTTTCTGACCCTCAATCTGACAACTCAATTTCCCCCTGTAAGTCGCTGGTGCCCCCTGCACAGCCCACTCAGTGCTGGTGCTCACAGCGAGCAGATCCATTCCCACGAATGTTCACTCGTGGACACAGCCCTTTAAGTGATGTCTGTAGCTGCCAGCTGCTACTACTATGGCCAAAATCCAGTAGCCTAGTATCTTCACCCTGTTCTAGTTCCTCCTGTTGCAGAGGGTTTCTTATATCTCTCCCTAGTGGAAGGGCTTGTTCATCTAGTCCTAGGCAGCTTTCCTTGCTGTTTGCTTAATGTTTCTGTCACACCTTTCATTTGGTCGCAAGAAGGATGAACAAAGAATCTGTCATGTATGCCAATTTTTTTCTCTCCCACCCGTTGACAATTTAATTGTAATGTAGCTCAGTGTGGCTTTCTCTTGTTCATCTTGGTTGGAGTGCTTTGGCCTTGTTGAGTCTAGATGTTAATTTTGCCTATAGAGAAGAGAAATTTTTGCCATCATTTCTTGAAGTAAGCTTTCTGCCCCTTTCTCTCTTCACCTATGAAGTCCCTTAGGATTACTGACTTTTTTGATTCCTTTTCTTTTGTTCTTCTGATCAAATAATATCAAATGACTTTCTGTTTTTCTTCAAGTCTACCATTGAAGCTCTCCAGCAAATTATAGGTAAGTTATTATCTTCCCTAGTCCCCCAAATTTTAGCTATCTGGTTATGTTTTTTACATGTTCTGTTTCTTTGTTGACATTTTAATTTTTTTTTATGTATCATTTTCATGAGCTAGTGGAGCATCTTCATCACTTGTAAATTACTTCTTTGGGCAAGTGGTTTCTTTGGGATCATTGTCTGGATATTTGTTTTATACTTTTGTTTAAATCATATTTCCTTCTGTTTTGTGTGTTTGCTAACATTGTGTTGGAATTCATGAATTTGAACAAATACACACCTCTTCCAGTCCTTATGGACTGGCTTCGTACAGGGCAAAACCCTCACCAGTCCTCTTGGCTAGAGACTCTAACACCCCATTTCCTCCCCACCCCACTTTTTTTTTTATCAACTTCTCTGGTCCTGTGTGCACAATTCGGCAACTAGAGAAGCTTGCCAATTTCTTTTTCAGGAGCTAGTAATCTCTTGCTCCCTTTGTTGTCTGTTTGCAACACTGAATGTTCTTTGACTCAATATGAGCAAGCAACCCCATTGTCCTTTTTTCTCCAAATTCAGTAGGCTCCCCTCCTGGGCCCTGAATCATGTGAGAAAGATGCCAGTCTCTAGGGTAGCACTTCAAAAAGAAGAACTCCATGTGTGTGCTCCACTTCTCTGCTTTCTCTTAAAAAACAAAAAAAAAACAAAAAAAACAAAACAGCCTCCTCAGATTGTGCACGTTCTCTAGATTGTGCCAAGCCATGCTGGCCTCAGCAAGACACTACTCTCCCCTCACTTATTCTCAGAGGCCTCAGACATCCAGACTCTGCCAGGTTTTTCAGAACTTCAAGTGATATAAGATGAACACCAATCCCTCAGGCAGCCCACTGAAAAACTGGTACATTGAAGGCATGCATCCTCCTTCTCTTTCCTGTGATAGAGTCATCACAACTTGAGGCATTTTCTTCCACAACTGACTTGTGCCAGATTTGAGGAGGTAAAGTGAAATTGCTTGTTTCCAGTTTAAATGGGGTTGTCCTAAATCAATGTTTCTGTGGTGGATAAAGGGCTGAGATTTCTTATTCCGCCATCTTCCCAATGTCATTTTGCACAACACTTCCAATTCTAGTCATTTTAATTACATCTACAGATGTGAATTTTGAATCTCTTTGCATATAATGATCATTCTTTGATCATTTGAATGCATAATATTTATTTATAGATTCTTTACTAAAAAAAAACTTTACTGTAATTTCTTTACAAAAATATGATACACTTGATTTAAATGATGGATAAAATTTTTATTTATTAACTTATATTATTCTATTGATGGCTATAAAGAACAATACACCAGAAGTTTATGTAGGACAGCTTTTCCCAAATAAATTAATTTTTCTGATAATTGGAAATGATGGACATTTCCTTCTAAAGAAGGGAGACTTTTTAAAACATTAAAATGAGAAAATGAAAGAATTTCATTTACCAATTTATCTTTTGTGTGAATACCCTGGGATTGATGTTTGAAATAAAATTTCTCATTTTATTTTTACTTTAGACATAAAATTGATTTTATAATAATTATTCACTTGTATTAGTTTTAGTAGTCATACGACATGGGTATTTCCTGCTTTTTTACACTGATTCCTTCGAATATATGAATTTACCCACAATCTCTCTGTTTTTAACATCCAATCTGCTGCTTCTACCTATGATTCCTCCAAATATTTATTATATGAAACACATTCTGAGGACCCTAACTATCCTTTCTCTATATCAACACTTCATTTTCTACAGGCTTTGTAGACAGATAATATTCAGCACTGATAACTTTCAATATGAAAGGATGTAAAAATGTTCTCTTTATATGTTTTCTTCTTTTTTCCCCTCCATATTAACAGGCGCCTTGGGTGTAAAAGTACAAATAATGGCAGTGGATCGGAATTGAGTCTATATTTTTAAAAAATCATTTTTTAACTAGTATGGTTCAGATATCTGTTCCAGTTAAGGTATAAATGATTTGTTAATTTTATGCATGCTAGATACTTGATGTTAAAAAAATTGTTAGAAAAGATTTGCTTTAAAGTTTCTAAAATTACTTTTACCCATTATTTCATAAACAAATGTATGCATTTTAATGGTGTTTTAAAATTGTTTCTGATCCCGTAGCATCACCCTGTGATCCCACTTTTATCTTGGGCTGTGCTCCCTGCAATGTGATCTGCTCCATTATTTTCCAGAAACATTTTGGTTATAATGACCAGACTTTTCTAAACTTAATGAAAATACTGAATGAAAATGTCAAGATTCTGAGCTCTCCATGGGTACAGGTGAGGCCAAGATTGTTTCTTCCTGAGGAATCCTTTATGTCCTTTTCTCCAAGAAATCCAAAACGTTGTGTGCACTGAGCTGTGAAGTGAATGTGTGAGCATCCTGTTCCTTCCCAGAGCTTAGCACCATGAAGTGCTCACCTGGGAAATGTGGCTGATTTCTTATCGATAGTCTAGAGAAGACATGCCAAGAATTCAATCTCATTGACCCTGTTCAGTCATTTTCCCACTAAATTCTAAAGCTCAGTTTCCTGTAAAGTACTTTAGTAACTTTCTAAAACTATGCCTAGGGTACTAATGGTCTTCTGGATTCTTCTTGAAAGCGTTCATTACCCCCAAAACTTGTCATCCAGTCAACACTTAGTGACTTCTTTGGCACATTAGTTGGCAGTACTATAAGCATTTAGGAAGGAAGGGTATATCTCCTTCAAGAAGGGAGGCTATTTGGGACACAGATGTTCCCAGGGAACACTAGCCAGGGTAGAAGTATTAGATGACTCAGGTGGTTCCTAGGTGACAAGGTATGTGTTTCAGGATGATAAAATAATTGGTTACTGAGCCATAAAATCCCTAAACAAAAATCACGATTTGGCTGTTTTGAGCTGGCATGTTCTGTACTCTGCCTAAAAGGTAAAGATGTGATCTTAGAGAAGTCACTTACCCGCTCTGGTGCCCAGTTGCTTTATATATAAAATGTTCAGTTATGTTTCATAGGATCTTCAGGACCCTCCTAGTTCTAAAAAACAGATTCAGTGTTTAGGCTACTAACAAGACTAGAAAAAGCAAGGTTAGCTTTGTGCTCTATATCAGGTGGCCCAAGTTACTACACCTCTGTTGTCTCCTACAAAATGTGAATTGTAATGTTATGTGCCACCCTATATTTCAAGATTATAGGGAAGAACTGAGGTAAAAATGAAAGAATTGATAAGAAAAAAAATGGTTTTCTACTATAAACATGATGTCTGAGTATAGGACATGATTATTATCTGTGCTCTCCTGGGTCAGAATTTTCTCCCTCAAATATACTTATCAGTGTAGAAAGTATGTGTTTCTAAAATAAAAATTCCACTCAAGTCAAGACCATTATTTTATGAATATTTATTAATATTTACATTAAAGTTTTTTTATCAGGGCTTAGTATATGGTATATGTCTTCACTAAGTATTTTTTTTTACCTAATAAAATATCATTTTCTCTTCTAGCTCTGCAATGCTTTTCCTGTTCTTCTTCATTATTTCCCGGGGAGGCATAGGAAAATCTTGGAAAATAATGTTTATTTAAAAACGTATATTATGGAGCAAACAAAGAAACATCAAGCATCCTTGGACATTAACAATCCACGGGACTTTATCGATTGTTTCCTTATCAAAATGGAGCAGGTAAAACGTTAACAAGAGCTCAGTCACTTGATTGCTTGTGAATGTTGTGGCTCATTGACTATTTTTGTAGTTACATGATATATTTCAGTGGTCAGGCAAGGAATTCTGACAAGTATTTTAAAGACCTATTTTGTGCATGACTCTGCACTATTACGGAAGCTATTAAACTGTTAAAGTAAAAATATAGTTTAAAAAATGGAATACATTAATCTTGTTCTTTAAGTAGCTAATACTCTACCTGAGGAGAGGGAGAATGACACCTCAGTTGAAATGGAAACAATTCCAAAGAGTTAGAAAATGCAAAATAGAATGCTGCAATGTAAGGATGGACATGGACATTGCACACAATATGTGGGACAATGGCAAAGAATGGCTTAACCTAGCTGGGCTTCCTGCATGTCCAGTGTCTGGAAATGAGCCTTAGCATATTTGCAGTGATGGACGGGGGCAGAAATTTCAGATGGATGAATGAAGTATGTAGAGGTAGTGCATGGGTTGTTGTAGGAAATTATGGTCGATAAATGATGGAAGCCTTGCTGGGTAAAAATGGTGTATTTGATAGATGCTTTGTTCATCCCTCTTGTGACCAAAGAAAAGTTGTGACAGAAATCTGGAACAAACGGCAAGGAAAATTGCCTGGGATCATAAAAACAGAAGCACTATCATTAGGGAGAGAAATAATCAACCTGCAAGATAGAAGGTGGGAGAAGTCGAATCGCGAGGCTGACAACTCCAAGTGGCTGTGTGGGAAGGAGATGACAGCACCGGCAGCCAGCAGCTGCAGACACCTCTTAAAGGGGCTGTGATCATGAGCACAGTTTCATGGTGATGGACCTGCTCACTCTGCATACCAGGTCGTTTCCACGGGGGCACAAGCACTTAAAGGGGAATACTGAGTTGTTGGATTGATGGCCAGAGGCCAGGATCTATCCTAGACAGAAGTGAGAGTGGTTTCCTTTATTCTTCTGTTTAGCACTCACTCCTTCCAAGGCTGAGGACTCAGCACCACCATAGTTAAGAGGTTATCAAACTGGATAACAGAGATTGCTTCAACCAGAGGATTGCCTGAAACTCCACCTCCTACAACATGGGGTCTCACCCAAGCCACAGCCAGTTGTGTCGTCAGGGAATCTTGTGCTCCTTGCAGAGCAGTGCCTAAACTCACTAGGTGGCTGCGTGGTCTTTTTGAGGCAACTATAAGCACTGCATTCGTGAATTGATTGCTGAATCTTAACAGGTGGCCCCATAGTGTCACAGCCTGGGGCTAACCTTGGCCTGCAACTGAACCCATCTCAGGACTGTGCCACTGGACACTTACAAACAAAGCTATGCTAAAAAAGACCGTGACACTTAAGATCTTTGCTTAGTACATAGAAACAGACATAGAAAAGCAGACAAAATGGGAAGACAAAGAAGAAAAAATCATATGAGGTTACAGAACAGAGATCCAGTAATAATAGAGTCAAGCAATCTAAGAGATGCAGAGTTCTAAACAGTGGTTATAAAGATGCTCCATGAAGTTAGGGGAGGTGTAGATGAATTCAGTGAGAGAACATTAATGGAGAAATAAAAAATATAAAAATGGAAATAAATGTTATAAAAGGGAACCAGTCAGAAATGAAGAACAAATGATCTGAGATAAAGAGTAAATTAAGTGTAATAAACAGAGAAGATAAATAAGAGGATCGAACTACCAATATAGAGGATGGAAAAGCCAAGGACACCCAATCAGAATGGGAAGCAAAAATAAGCCAAGACTATAATAATAATTTAAGAAGCCAATGAGACACAATTAAATGTAAAAATATTTGTGTCATAGTGTTACTTGAAAGAAAACAAGAAGTTGAAGAGCTATTTGAAGAAATAAGGTTGGAACACATTTCTAACCTGATGAAGGAAATAAACATACAATTTCAGGAAGCTCAGAGAGTCCCTAAAAACGTGAACCTAAAGAGGGCCACATCAAGACACATCAGAATTAAAATGTCACAGGTTAAATAACAAGAGAGAATCTTTAAAGCAGTAAGAGAAAAGCAGTTAGTTACCTAGAGGGGAACACCCACAAGATTGGAAGCTGATTTCTCAAAGGAAACAATACAGAGCAAAAGAAGTTGGCACAAAAGTTCAATGCAATGAAAAGCCAGGATCTACAACCAAGAAAACTTTAACTAGTAAAGCTATTATTTACAGTTGAAGGACAGATAAAGAGCTTCCCAGACAAAAATGAGCTAAACGAATTTATCAACACAAAGCTTGTCCAAGACAAGAAATGTTGGAGGGAATTCTTTAAGAAGAAAAAAATGTGGGTGTGACATCAGAACCTTTTGAAGTGAGAGCTGTCCCTAAATCTCGCTGCTTGAAACAGCTATAACTGAACATCTAAATCTCAACAAAAGACACCCAAACTACACACCAACACATATGAGCTGGGGAGTTGCATATAAGAGCTACTACAGATCAGAAATTTGGGAGATGGCCAGTATACTGAGAGTAACTATGAAGCTTCCTCTAGCAGCTGGTACTCCCTGCAGATGGAAGAGAAAGGAAGAAGGTATGGTTTGTTTCCTGAACAGCCCTGTCTGGAAGAGCCGTAAGACCACGAGGCCAGTGGCAGTGTCCAGGCATCAGGGCAAAAAGCAGAGAATTGGAGATGGCAGAGAAGTGAGGGTGTCAAAGAAACAACAGTTAATTATTATCAGCTGTGGTTTCAAAATGCGAGGCTGAGCTGCAGACCCAAACTCCTGACTCAGAGGGCTCCTCCCCACATATCTTCCAAGTTTGACGAGCCCAAGGGGAATCTGAGCAAATGCTACTGAATCTGTCACTAACACTGCTAGGGATTGAAAGTGAGGGTAGCAAGCGTGATTGAATATTTACAAGAGAAAAAAGGCATTATTAAGGCTTTATATAAAGCTGAGATCAAAGAGACTTAGACGCTACCTACTGGAAACCTAAAAAAAAAAAAAAATGCTTTCTTTGCAACAGGATAAAGAGAGATCTTTATGTAATAAATCTTCTTTCTGGACAAAAAAGCAGAACACACTTTTATTAATGCCCAGGTGGAGAAATAGTCCATTAAACACCATAAACATCCACGGTAACAAAGCGTCTCAGAAAGAAAGAAAACTATCTACGGAAAATAAGCTTATAGACATAGAAATATGTGACTTAAATGACAGAGAATTCAGGATGGAACTTCTGAAAAAACTCAGTGAGTTCCAAAACAAGGCATATCAACAATTTCAGGAATGGAAAAAACAACTAGATGAGCAGAGCAAGGAGATCAGAATAGATCTTCTGGATATAAGGAAGGCACTGTAAGAGATGAAAAATGAAATAGCAAGCTTAGGAAATAGTCAACTCAATGGAGGAAATGATCAGTGCTATTGAAGACAGAAATCTAGAAATAAATCAGAAGGAAGAAGAGAGAAACCAAAGAATAAAAAATAATGAAAGAGAAATACAAGAACTACCTGATGCCATCAGGGGACAAAATGTAAGAATAATGGGAATACTAGAAGGGGAGGAAAAGAAGCAGGGATTAGAAACCATTTTCAGACAAATAGTTGAAAAGAATTTCCCAGATCTAAGGAATGAACTGGAGCTTAGAATTCAAGAAGTCAACAGAACACCCAAATATCTCAACTCAAAAAAGTCCTTCTTCTAGACATATTGTATTAAAATTATCAAAACTCAATGGCAAAGAAAGATTTCTGAGGGTAGCCAGGAAAAGAAGATGGTAACCTATAAAGGAAAACACATTATTAGATTATTGTCGAACTTCTAAGGACAAACTTTACAAGCCAGAAAGGTGTGGTATCAAATATTCAAACTATTAAATGAAAGAAACTATCAGCCTAGAATAATGTATACAGCTAAATTCTCATTTAGATATGAAGGAGAAATACAGACCTTTCCAGACATACAAAAACTGAGGGAATTCTCCAGTAAGAAGCCTGCACTACAGAACATACTGAAAGTGCTTAGCTCACCTAAAACAAAATGACAAAATTACATAACTAGGAGCAAGGCAACTAGTAAGCAGACAGAAGCATAGGAGTGCAACTCTTACTTAGAACATGGCATTGTAAGCTTAAACAATATGAAGAGAATTGCTATAGCAAGATGGTAATGACCGTTCAGCATACATAGGGACAAAATGAGACAACCATGACAGAAAAGGAAAGGATTCAAAGATCTAAATTCACAAAGGGGAATGGAGATAAGTCACGTGTAGAAGAAAACGGATCACTGTATATGTAACTATATTTTACATATTCATAATGATAACACATGCCAAAGATTCAGAACTGAAGTATATAACATAAAACAAGAAGAGCCAGAGAAAAAGACCACAAACCCGAACAGAACATAAAGAAAACAGAAACACGAGGACAAGGAGGCAATAGAAATGCCAAGCTACCAGAAAGCAAAAGATAAAATGGCTAAAAAAAGACCTCATATTTCAATAATGCCCCTAAATGTAAATGGACTGAACTCACCAATAAAAAGGCACAGAGTTGCAGAATGGATCAAAAAACAAAACCCAACCATATGCTGCTTCCAGGAGACACATCTCAGCTCCATAGACAAGTATAGACTCAAAGTGACAGAGTGGTAGTTGATATTTCAAGCAAATGACATTCAGAGAAAAGTGGGAGTAGCGGTACTAACATTGGACTAAATACACTACAAAATAAAGAAGGTAAAGAAAGATACTGAGGAACACTTTACAATAATAAAGGGAATCATGCACTAAGAAGACATAAAAGTCATTCATATCTATGTTCTCAGTTGGGGAGCCCCGAAATATATAAAGCAATTACTAAAGGAACTAAAGAGAGAAACAGGCCAAAACACTATCGTCGTAGGGGACCTAAATACCCCACTGTTGGATATGGACTAATCATTCAAGGAGATAATCGATAAGGAAATAACATCCTTCAATGACACATTAGACCAACTGGGCATAATTGACATTTACAGAGCCTTTCATCTCCAAACAGCTGCTTATACATTCTTCTCTAGTGCACATGAAACATTCTCAAGAATCGACCACATACTAGGACACAGAGATAGCCTCAACAAATATACGAGTGTGGAAATCATACCAACCATCTTCTCTGATCATAACACTTTGAAGCTGGAGATCGACTGTAAAAAGAAATCAGAAAGAACCACAGATACATGAAGATTAAGAAGAAATAAATGTATCAAAAACACGAGTAAAGAATGGTAACAACTATATTCTGTCAACAAGTACCTGATGGAAAAGCATTAACTGCTCCAACAAAAAGACAGATTTGGCTGAATGGATAAGAAAACAAGCCCCCTATATATGCTGCCTAGGGGAGACTCAGTTCAAATTGAAAGACACACCTAGACTAAAAGAAATGGGATGGAAAAAAGTATTACCTTGATAGACCTAGAGGGTATGGTGCTGAATGA
>PVKZ01008459.1:0-15853 GCA_004027375.1 Macroglossus sobrinus
ATTTCTCCACTGTATATTTTTGGCATTTTTGTTGAAAATTATTTGCCCATACATATATGGGTTTATTTCTGGACTCTCAGTTCTGTTCCCCTTGTCCGTGTGTCTGTTTTTCTGCCAATACCATACCATTTTGATTACTGTCGCTTTGTAGTCTAATTTGAATTCGGGTAGAGTGATGCCTCCAGCCTCATTCTTTTTTCTCAGGATGGCTTTGGCAATTCAGGGTCTTCTGTGCTTCCGTACAAATCTGATGATATTTTATTCTATTTCTTTAAAAAATGCCAATGGGATTTTGATGAGGATTGCATTCAATCTGTATAATGCTTTAGGTAATATGGTCATTTTAACTATGTTGATTCTTCCAATCCTAGAATATGGATATCTTTCCATTTCTTTGTATCTTCTTCGATTTCTTTTAATAAGGTCTTATAGTTTTTATTATTTAGTTCTTTCGCTTGTGTTGTTAGAGTTATTCCTAGGTGTTTTATTCTTTTTGTTGCAATTGCAAAAAATTATTTTTTCCACTTCTTTTTCTGACACTTCATTGTTAGGTATAGGAATGCTATGGATTTTTGAACATTGATTTTGTATCCGGAGTCTTTACTGTATTTATTTATTGTTTCTAGTAGTGTTCTTGTGGAGTCTTTAGGGTTTTCTATATAGAAAATTATGTCATCTGCAAATAGTGACATTTTAACTTCGTTTTTTTTTTGAATGCCTTTTATATCTTTCTCTTGTCTGATTGTACTTGTTAGGGCCTCCAATGTTATTTTGAATAAGAGTGGTGATAGTGGACAGCCCTTCCTTGTTCCTGATCTTGGAAGTTTTTTCATTTTTCACCATTAAGTCTAATGTTGGCTGAGGGTTTGTCATATATGGCCTTTATTATGTTAAGGTACTTTTCAGGCCATATATTTTTAAACGTAGTCACTTTGAGGGACTATTTTAACCTTAATAAAGAGACGTTAAGCAGATTGTTTCCCAACCCTTCTTCCACACATACCTTTAGGGAAGAATAGAATTGTTGGCAAAGAATGGTATTAGAAGAAAATCTTTATGTCATTTCTAAAATGGAAACACAATGTATTTATTTTTTGACTAGTGTAAGCAAACTTTTTAAGAGTATGAACTTCTCAGGTGGAAAAAAAAAAAAGCTAAACACCAAGCCTCCTCTCTGATCTCTCTCATTTCTCTGAGTGATGATCTGAGTTTTATAGTCATATGAGTATCCTGAAAAATGTTAAGGATTAGGTTAAGTTATAGGCAACTAATACATTGAGAAGACTCTTGTTAAAGGCTCCTAAATGCAGACAAAGTGTTACTAATTGCTTTCGGGGTCAGCCTGTCTTTGGTTGGACCATAAGAGATTTAGCATGGTCCAATGGCAGCCTGTCTGCTGAGTGGCGACTCTTGACTTTAAGAAAGGCTGCTATCTGATATGTTAGACCCTTTTAGGTTGCCCCAGTTTAGTCATTATTGCCAAGACTATTGAACCTTGGTGTAACATACACGATACTTCTTAAATGGACTTAAAGACAAAGGCACTTTGACCTTGCAATGGGACATAGGTAATGTTCATACAGCTTAAACTTTTTCCTTTTTAAGTAAGAAACAGAATACTTTGCTATTTGAAGTTTTAGTTAAAAGACACATTTAAAAAAATTTATTTTTAAGATATCTAAGTAAACAGCAAACCTATCTTTAACTAAATTAAAAATTTTAATGGTTTCCAACTTTTAGCTTTATGAACAGTATCTCTTAGTACAGTTGGGTACTAATGGCATTAGTGCCATAATTGAAACCTATACCATGAACTTAGACCAAGCAGTGCAATTAATTCTTGACCCTCACAATTCTAATATTCTAGGTAGAAGTTTGCTGAAATTAAAACCGCTTATTGAGACTTTGTGATAGAAAAGGAAGATAGGGATACTAGCTTGGTGTTCAAATACATTTTTGCCAAGTAGGAATCTGAATGTAGTAGAATTGTAGATTTTAGTGCTGCTTTTAGTTGTTCCCGTTTTTTTCAATTTGAGATATGATTCTTTTTCAATAGTCTGAACTAATGCAGAAATTTTAAATGTTAGTAATTTTTTCCACACAACTAATATTACCTTTGTAAAGTTGAAAATGCTCAAAATGGGGAATTGATAGGTTTCTAAAATATTGTAGAACTTTTCATTAACTTTCCATTGAAAATGTATAGTTTTACACGTGATAAATTTTTCGTATTGCTTCTACATGTATTATTCTGACAAATTAGTGTTCTTTCAGTCTGAAATATTTTTTTTCTAAACAGATCTATGAAAATATGCATCAGTTTAATACTGTCTTGGAATTCATGAGATGGAAGCATAGGTCAAAGCTGTTCGGAGAAAATTGGAAGTCCGTCCAGTTTTATTTAGCCACATCTCTGAGGTAAGGAAAAGACTTAAGAAAATAATTAGAATCATAATTAGAATCATATGAAAATTCTCACTTCTTAACAATTGAAAATAGTTCTAAATCACGGTTACAACTTTAGTTTTAGTTTCTTTAATCACCTTCCTTATGAGTCTTTAGGTAGTTCTAATATATTCTCCTCTCCTAATAATGTTGAACCTCTTCAGGGGTAAAAAGTATTCATTTATTACTAATAACACTTTCTAGACTCTAATTGTAGAAAAAGAGCATTAAATAATGTATATATTTATTCCCTCTAAAAATGACTAAACAGAGTTTAGAATTTAAGATTATATTAAACTGAATGTTTACATTCTTTTGAAACATTCACACATTTTAGAATTTAGAATAAAACTATTACCGTAGAATAATAGATCTTTGGAGAAAGAATTTATTTAAAGAAGTAGGAACTTCTTTAAATAAAGCAGTAAGACTTGGGATAGGGGAGAAAAAGCAATTTTAAAACAATATGTACAGAGAAATCACTTTTATTATTTTCGGGTCCATTTAGAGATTTAAATTACAGGTAAAATGTTTGCATTCTTCAGGGATCTATATTTTTAAAAAATAGTCAGGACATACGTTTTTATGAAGTGGTTTATACTTTTTCCTCGTGAAATAGTAGCCTTTGCTCACTGTTTCTACTTCCTTATAGCATTTTTTTTCTTCCCCTGCCAAACTGCTGTATTTGCTCTTTTGAAAAATACTCATGAATTTCTAATTGTCTGTTATTAGGTTTCATACTCTTTGATCACTGTAGTAGTTGCCATTTTTCCTTTTTTGAAATTCTCTTGGTGTCTATGACCCTGTGCTCTTCTAATTCTACTTCTTTAATTATTCCTTCATAATTTCTTTTCTTTCTCTTCCTACTCTTAAATAATAACATTCCCCAAGGTTTTATCTTTGAAATTCTTCTGCTTTTTTTCTTTGGCTTTCCTAATTTCCTTTACCTCTAAAATGATTTTTTTAATTTTATATCTCATTTGTGACACTTTTTATAAGCTTCAGACCTATATTTTCAAATACTTGGTTCATATCCAGTGTTCCTAATTTTGTTACTGGACCTCTTTGTCAACAGCACTCAATGTCTCAGTGTTAAATCTTTTCCTTCCTAGTCTTTCTTAATTAAGAGATCAAGTTCTATCTATTTTACCTCTATAATGTATCATGAATGTTTTTATCATCTCTTTTCTAATCCCCCCCATTGCCATCCAAGTTCAGGTCCTTATATTACATTTCACCTGAAATATTTCAAGACTCTCCTAACTTTGTCCTTCTCCTCACTCTGTTTCCCTCTACATGTACTGTCAGTGACTCTTTGTTAGCCTGCCAGAGTAAGTACAAACTCCTCTAATAGTAAAGCCTATCAGTGGGGTAGCAATTGAGTGACACCTTTGCCTGCATCCATTCATTTCTTCCTCCTTTTTATTACTTACTAAACACACCTACTATATGCCAGGCACTATGTTAGGCACTGAGAACACAAAACATTTCTTGCTTTGGTCCCAAAGAATAAGTAGAGATGAGTATGCAAACAGTTAATTCAAGTGCAATCTGTAAAATGCTATATAAAATTGAAAAAATATATCGACATTATCTAGAAAGGCTCCACCAACATTGTTAGAGGAGAGAATTATCAGAGAGGCCTCTCATAGAAAATGACATTTGAGTAATCTTAAAGGATGAGTAGAAGATTGCTGGGAAGCAAGAGAATTTCATGCACAGAGCCCAGCATAAGTAGAAGAAGCTTGAAATGTATAGAATGTACAAAAGACAGAAGAAATCATTTTGTATGGTTTGAATTTATAATGTAAGAGAGGAATCGAGGGACAAAGCTGGAAGAGATCTTGATGTGAAGAACTTTGAATGTCATGGTTAAGAGTGCAGTTTTTTTGTTTTTTTGAGTAGTTGGCCATCTTTGAAAAATTTTAACAGGCATTTATGATCATATTTGTGTTTTGTTAAAATTAATCTAGTGGTGATATGAATGATAGTTTGGAAAGGGAGAGACACCAGCAGCAGAGAGACAATTAGGATATTCTTAATTGTTTCAAGCAAAAAAAAAAAATGAGGCTTTTGATTAAGATAGGGATCAACATACCTAAAATTATGAAAACCTTTAAGCATTGGTTATTTAAAGACTTGAAATTCCCCTATATTTTCTCTCCTCTCTATTCATGTTATTCTTTCCTCCTGTCATGCTTTTTCCTCTTTTTCTCTCTTGTGGAAGGCCTGTCAGTTTTTAAAAATCTGTCTCCAGGGCCATTTAATTCCTAAGGTCCTTTCTGAATTCTGTTTCTTTGACTCTTAAGAGTTCCATCCTAGTTGAAGGCCCCAGAGCACTTATTTTTGTTCTACAGGATATTACTTTTATTAGTCTCTGTTAAACTATGTAATGGCAGGTCACAAAGGAAGAATGCTCTGTTTATAGTCACATCGGTAAGGTATATATGTAATATGAGTAATGATAGCCAAACATTGCTAAGTAAAAGTGATGAATGCCGAAGAAGTAAATTATTACTTCTAGTCAGGATTACCTCTGATAAGTACAAATAAGACATAGGAGGCGTTATTTGAGCTGACCTTGAAAGGTAAGTAGAATTTGGATAGGTAAGGAAGAATTAAAAAATAGTTCTAGAAAAGCTGATTAATAGAAAAGTTGTATTTTCATAGGAGTGTTGTAGAAGTCTTGGTGAGGGTAGGGTATGTGGCAAAAAGAAAATTATATTTTAGGAAAGTTACACTAGTAGCGATGTATGAAAATACATCATTAGAGAAATGGAGTGAGGAATCAGGAAGCTTAGAAAACTGTAACATTAGTTAGGCATGAGGTAATCAGAATTTAATCAGAGTGGTAATAGTGGAAATTGAAAAGAAAGTCTAAATGGAATAGGTATTATGAAGGAAGAAGGAACACTACTTATGACTAGATGTTGGATAGAGATGATTCTATCCACATTTTTTATCTGGATAGTAGGAATAATGTTGACATTGTTAATAGCAAATAAATAATTCTTCAAATCCAGTTGGATCTGAGTTTTCTAAATTTAAAGAAATATTAAAATTGATGTTATACTGTATTGTTGGTCTCTTCATTAGTTTACGTACAACAAATAGTTTTGTACTTTATTTTTCAAGCCTTAACATATTGAAATAGAGATACTATGAAAAAAGCAAAGTATTGCCTCTTTTAGAAGAGTACTTTTTAAAGAAGTAAATAACTCTTCTGTTCATATTTAGCTCTTTTGCTATAGTTTTAAATGCCGTGTAAGACTTAGTAAAATTTAAGAATGTTTAAAAGTATTTCTACAGGTAAAGTTGACACTCTTAATGAAGGTTGGTATCTTATTTTAATAAAATTATGGATAAATGAATAGGAACCTGTGAAGAAATCCATTAAAGAGAATTCGATCGTTCCACCTTAACAAATAAGCGTTAGTAATGTCCTTAGAGAAATACCTTATAGTGAGATTATAATAAGTTACCTCATTATATAAAACTAGCTAGTTTTGATACTTTTATTAAAGTTCTTTTCAACTCTTATGACTAATTTAGAGCTTTGCAATATTTAGAAATAGTAGAAATAGTCCAACACTGTATATTGAAAATAAAGCAGTAACTGTGTCCTAATTATACATTATGTAAAACTGGAAAACATTACATTATTGAAGAAGGAAAGCTTTCATGTTAAGAAAAAGGCTTTTATCAACTTATTTCCTCTCTAACATAAATTCAGGTAAGCTCTCAAATTAATATAAATTAATATTTATATATGTGTGTGTGAGTGTGTGTGTGTGTGTGTGTGTGTGTAAAGATCCCCTGTATCATTCTTATCTCAGAATAGTCACAACTGTGTTTCCCAAAGTGTGGCGTGTATACTACTGTAATATTTAGAAAAGGTAGTACACTGATTAATTTTTTATAGTTATATTTTTATTTTTATAACCTATTTATGACAAATAATACTGACTTTTCCATTTAAGGTAGAAGTAGTATGTTCCCTTTGTTTTCTCTCTATTTTGAACTGTGGTTCAGAAACTTGAGTTAATCAGAATTTTAGTTTATAGCAGTAAAATTACTATCTTTGTTCATTATAAGGCCCCTCATTGATTTATCTCCTTTATTCTTGATCTCCATTCCCATTTTCATCTCTTCCTGTCATAGGAAACCAATCTAATTTGTTTGCTGTATGTCTTTGAATGAATGTATCCTTATAGAACATATAGTGTTCCTTTGAAAGTGGAGCCTGAGAAAAGGACTTATGACTGAGTAGTTCATTTGGGAGGTCATCCAAAGAAGCAAAAATGAGACAATTGACAGAGAGGAGAGTAAATTTACACTTGGTGTTAATGAGCTAGTTATCACTATGGGGAACTGGGGTTCAGTCACCCTGGGGCCCTCTGAATGTACCTCACTGTTATCCCACCAAAAGACAGGGAGCTTGGGACATTTTCCTTTTGTTAATTGAAGGTTGCTCCCAGAGCTTTTAACTCTAGCAATTTTGTGGTTGTCCTCATGCTGAGCAGTTTTCTTTAGATTTAGAGAAAACCCTGAGGAGTACTACAGAGCAGTGCTTTGGTTCATAGTGGATGTCAGATGGTGCTGGACAGTGCATAGAACTGACTGCCTTGGCTGTAATGAGAAAAGGTAGTATAATGAGAGGATATGTTGCAGAGTGCTACAAGTGTATCACACCTTTTATTACTTAGATTACCTCATGTTCCCTTAAATCTATTCTGTCACTGACCGTTCAGAGTGGTGGCTGGTTATAATTGCTAAAATAAATCTCTAAAGCAGGAAGATTAGTGGGATAGCTGTAGTCCCCACTGTTGCAGCTAATCCTGATGTTCCCCAGAAGATATTCTATAAACCTTGGGATAGGGGTGCTAGCAGTGGGATATACTGTGGCAGAGAAGGCAAATCCATATTTAGAGTGTCAGTTCTGCACCTACATGTTCAGTGGGCATTCTGTAGTAGTTAGGTCACCTTTATAAGAAGCTCATGCTGTTGTCCTGTGTAAAGCCTTCCTCTCTGTCACTGTGGTTTCTCCATTCATGGCCCTGTTGGTCAAGCATCAAGGTGGCTAAGAGCAGAAGCTGGCTGATGTCCACTTATAAGTCATTCCGTCTGTAGTTGGGATGTAGTTAAAAGTCTTTGTTGTTGGTGCTTTGTAGTGGGCGATAACAGAACACATAAGGATTGGCACTTTGTGCCATTAATATGGCTGTTCTCCAGATTCCTTGTCTCTTATTTCCTAG
This sequence comes from Macroglossus sobrinus, assembly GCA_004027375.1. Classification (NCBI taxonomy): domain Eukaryota; kingdom Metazoa; phylum Chordata; class Mammalia; order Chiroptera; family Pteropodidae; genus Macroglossus; species Macroglossus sobrinus. The sequence continues at coordinate 7,701 of PVKZ01008459.1, forward strand.
TTTTGTTTCTTCCACCCCCTAACCAATCAGCCAGACCATTCACCACTCCCAAGGAGTCCATGTTTTTTCTTTTGTCACTTCTCTCCTCATCATACCTGCTGAGAGAATTTATACATCATCATTGTCTTTCAGAGCCATCTATGTAGGACTGTAGAGCAATAGAAGTTTATTTTTGACTTGTATATGTTAACCAGGCCCCAGGATTTTCTTTTTTATCATCAGTCACCAGGAACCTACCATTAAGTCATCGGTGTGAACAGAAGTAAAGGCAGTGTGATAGGGGTGGGTGACATGAGGTTCTGGGCCACCTCTTGTAGTTTACTAGAGCCCTCTGGACCTGCCTAGACCTTATTACAAATATTACCATTTCCATCATACAATGGATTGCTTCTCCATGTGACCTTGTGTCTTGGTAGATCATGATGGGTAGTGCTGGTCACAAAACCTGTGATGTTCCATGGTCGGGTTCTGTAGTAGGCCCAATATCATGCCAGAAGCTACAGTATTGTAGAAGGCATGTTCTTGCTTCAGAAAACCTAGAGGTCTTTGCTGCAACTCACCTATGAGTACCTGTCAAGAGAATATACACAGCATCCCTGTCTACTACAGATATCTATAGTACCTCTGAGTCTGTTGAGTCTGAGCATCAGGGCAGCTTGCACTAGAGCTTGATCTGCTGAGAGCTGCTTCTTCTATAGGTCCTAATCCAAAATTGGCAGCCTTCTGAATCACCCAGTCTCATCTTCTAAAAATTTTTCGATTTTTTAAATGTACTAGTCATCTTTCAATAAGTATATAAAATGATTCAGCAAAGATTGAGTTCTTCAAGAAAAGGTGCAGGGCAAAGAAGGTTATAGTGAGGAATGCAGGGTATATCTTTCATGCTGGGCCCTCTTCAGTGGTTCCTGTGTAGCCATTCATGTTTGAGTTCTTTGTAAGAAAAGTTGTAGTTGAAAAGTCTGTCAGTGCCAGAACCATAGAAATGCAGGAATGCTCTCTTTCTTCACACTGACATACTTGTTGTCATACTAGTAGTAACCTCTTTGAAACGATCCGACAGTGCCTTTGGGGGTGAGATTTCACATCGGTATTCAGTTTGGCAGCTCTTGAATTTTGACATTTCTGAGTTTCTTCTCTTTACTGGTACAACTGACATCATCTAGGTGTCCTGGGTGTCCATTGTCACCCAATCTTGTCTGAGTTTTGCTTAAATAGGAGCCACCTGTTCTGCTTTTAACCTTAGCTGTCACTTCAGTTGCTGAGTTCCCTTTAAATGAGTCGTATATTTTCACACCAACTCCCAGAGGTTTTGGGTTCCCAAAGCACTCCATTAGTTCTGACTGTAGGCAGCTGTTGTTCATTGACCATGAATGGCCATAGAAGACAGGATTTTTTCTGTCCTTTGGACTGATAACAAAGAAGCCAAGAGATCGTTACCTCTGTCTTGAAGCCTGTGAGAGGAGTCATTGCTTCCAGACACTCCCAACTGCAAGATCCTTTAGCATTGTAACAGATGAGGGTTGCCACTAAGTCTGCTGAAATCTGTTAGATCTAGCAGCCTCTTGAGGCTCTGCATTGCAGCAAAACAATTATAGCTCCAAGCTTGAGGAAAAGCTTAGCTGAATCTTTACTATTGGTGTCTCGTTGGAACCCATTGAAAATTTAGTCCTATATCTCTCTATTCTGTATAGAAACCTGGAACTCATGGTCTTGGAAACATTCTACCTGCCCTGCCCTCCACTCTTTGGTTATTATGCTCCTCCAGAAAGGAAGACAGAGAAAGTTTATTCCTGTCCTCTTCATAACCAAGATACCATGACTCTTTTCTTAATTTAAGTTTGGTGGATATGATCCTGGCTTATTTATTTGCTCAGTCTCCAGTTTGAATGCTTTTAGATTCAGGCTGTTTTTTTTGTGTAATTAACAAGTTTATATGATACCGTGGGGAGAGCATGTCACAAGATTTATGGTAACATCTTTACATCTTCTACAGTGACATTTCAATTCATATCTTTTATCTTCCACCCTAATATTTTTCTCCTGCTCTACCATCTTATAATTTCCAATCTAGGTCTCTCAGAAATTTCCGTTTCTCTGAGCTCCATCTACTTCTTACCTTTTCTGCTTTTATTCCTTTTCTCCTTCTCTCCCTTCATCCATCCTTTATGGATTGGGGTTAGTGGAGGTCTGATTGTCTCTTTTTAGAACAATTTTTAATTTTTTAAAGATTACATAAGCAAGATATGACTAAGTTCTTAAACAAAATTTTGAATAATGTACACCAAAGTCTAAGTCCTCCTTCTCTACCCTCCACTCCATTGCCCTCCTCATCACCTTCACCTTCATTTCATTTCCATGTCATTGACCTCCACTTTATAGTCAAGTTATTGGTTAATTTATGTATTCTTCTCTCTTGAGTGAATTTTGATTTTTAATATTCTTAAAAATCATGTAATACTTCTTGATTTTTAGATTTATTTTTTTAGCTTTATTAAAATATAGACAATTACTTGCTCATATTTACATTTACAAGTCAATGAGATTTTTAAAATTATATTGGCATACAGTGATATACCAGTTTCATTTGTACAGCATAATGATCAGAGATCCACATAACTTGCAAAGCAATCACCCCACTAAATCTAGTACCCGTCTTCACCCTTAAATATCTACTACAACATTATTAACCATCTTCCCCATGCTACACTCTGTATCTCAATGTCTGTTCTACAACTATCCATTTGTACCTCTTAATCCCATTGCTTTTTTTTTGCTGTCTCCCCAACACCCCTTCCATCTAGTAGCCCTCAAAATATTCTCTGTATCGATGAGATTATTTCCACTTTTGTTGTTATTTTATTCTCTTCTTTAGATTCCACATGTATGTGAAATCATGTGTATTTGTCTTTCTCTATCCAACTCATTTCATTCAGAGTAATACCTTTCAGATCCATCAAAACAATATCTTTTTCAATCCCCTTCCTTTTTAGTCTATTTGTGTCTTTTAATCTGAAGTGAATCTCTTGTAGGCAGCATATGTAGGGTCTTGTTTTTTTATCCATTCAGCCACTCTCTCTTTTGGTTGGAGCACTTGATTCTTTTCCATTTGAGGTACTTGTTGATAGGAAAGTAATTATTACCATTCTTTATTCCAGTTTTTGATACATGATTTTTCTTCTTAAGTCCCTCCAACATTTACTGTAATATTGACTGGTGTTGATAAATTCCTTTAGCTTACTTTTGTCTGAGAAGCTCTGTCCTTCAACTCCAAATGAAAGCTCTACTGGACAAAATATTCTTTGTTGTAGATCCCAGGTTTTCATCACGTCGAATATTTTGTGCCAGGCCTTTCTGTCCTGCATAGTTTCTTTTGAGAAATCAGCTGTCAGTCTTATGGGTGCTCCCTTGTAGGTAACTAACTGCTTTTCTCTTGCTACTTTTAAGATTCTCCCTTTACATTTAACCTTTAGCATTTTAATTATGATATGTCTTGGTCTGGGTCTCTTTGGGTTCCTCTTTCTTGGGACTCTCTGAGCTTCCTGGGGTTGTATGTCTATTTCCTTCACCAGGTGAGGGAAGTTTCCCAACCTTATTTCTGCAAATAGCTCTTCAACGTCTTGTTTTACTTCAGGAACCCCCATGACATGGATGCTTTTACATTTAATAGTGTCCCATAGGCTCCTTAAATTATTATAGTCTTGGCTTATTTTTTCTTGCCATTCTGATTGATTGTCCTTGGCTCCCCCATCCTCTGTATTGGTGATTTGATCTTCTTTATCCACTTTGTATATTCCCTCTAATATACTATTTATCTCAGATAATGTGTTCTTCATTTCTGACGGGTTCCCTTTTATAATTTTCATTTCCATTTTTGTTTTTCTTTTTATATTTTTGTTAAAGTTCTCACTGAATTCATGTACACTTCCCCTAAATGTTTTGAACTCTACATCTGTTTGCTTGACTCCATTATTTCTGGATCTCTGTTCTGTTCTCTCCTATGGTTTCTGCTGCTTTGTCTTCCTATTTTGGCTGCCTTTCTGTGTCTATTTCTATGTACTAAGCAAAGCTCTTAAGTCTCCTGGTCTTATTAGCATGTGGTAGTGTAGTAGGTGTCCAGTGGCACAGTCCTGAGAGGGGTTCAGCTGCAGACCAAGTTTAGCTCCAGCCTGTGTCCCTCCGGGGCCACCTCTTAAGATTCAGCAAGCAGTCCACAGATGCTGTACTTATAGTAGCCTCAAGAAACCATGCCAGAAACCGAGGCCAGCTGCCACAAGTGTGTCTCTTGGCACTGCTCAGCAAGTTGCACAGGACTCACCAAGGACTCACCAAGGACACAGCTGGATGTGGCTTGGGTGGGGCTGCGAGTTGGGAGAGGCAAAGTTTCAGAGAATCCTCTAGGTAGAGCAGCCTCTGTTATCTAGTCTCAGCTATGGCAGCTGTCAGTCCGCACACTGGGACGGGAAGACTCAACAGAGGAACAGTGGATACCGCTGGCACTTTTGCCTGGGAGAGAGCCTTGCCTCTGGCCCTCATTCTGACAACTCAGTCTCCTGTAAGTCCCTGGTGCTTCCTGAGCAGCTGATCTAGCACTGGTGCTCAGAGTGAGCAGGATCGTCATTGTGAAAGTCCCCTCGTGGACATTGCCCCTTTAAGAAGTTTCTGGAGCTGCTGGCTGTCACGGCCATAGCCTCTACCTCACTCAGCTGCTGGGGACTGGGCAGCCTTGTGTCTTCACCCCCTCCTACCTTTCTACCCTTGCAGATTAATTAATTATTTCTCTCCCTAGTTGTAGTGCTTCTGTTCATCTAGATCTCAGGTGACTTTCCTTGCTGTTTGCTCCAAGTTTCTTTTGATCCTCCCACTCCTCCATACCCTTACATTGATCCAACTATACTGAAATCACTGTAGCCTGTCTTTATAGGCAGTCCCATTTAGACTTCCATTTCTTTGCACAGCCTTTGTGCTCTTCCCTTTGTTTTCCCAAAGTCATAACTTTGTCTTCCCAAAGTCACAACTTTGATTTGGTCACAAGGGGGATGAACAAAGCCTCTATCATCTACACCATTTTTTCCTCTCCTCTGACTTATTCTTGTAAAATTATGCATTATGAGAATACTCACCTCAAAGTGTGAGGATTAAAATGATTGAATATATGTAAAATAATGTAGACCATATTAGCATTCTTGTTTCATGGTATAAAAAATATTTTAAGAAAAAACTAATAAACTTAGAGCTAAGGTAGTTCAAAATATGGAATGAATCAGATATGTTTGGGGAAGAGGGTTTTAAAATATACTAAGGTTCCCTATTTTACGATTGGGATCTGAATTTCCTTGGCTTCCAAAAATCACTAGAAAATGTGTTATAGGAGTGAAATTCGTAAGCTAATACTTAGAGATTGTTAGGGTTATTAGTAACTAGCTATAACTAATGTTTGGGAGATGCCTTTTTAGGTTTCAATGTACTTATAAAGAACTACTAAGAGTATATTATGTGATTGTATAGTTGCTTTAACTCCCCAGTTATATTTTTCTTAACAAGGTTATTATTTTTTATTCATTTTATTGATTTATTAAACATTTATTACTTAGTAGTAGTGTGCTAGATTACAGTGCTGCAAGATACATACAAAAAATCACCTGGCTAAATAAGCCTTATAAGCAGAGAAATCACATCTGTCTTACTTGCTATTATTATTAGAGTGTGACACATTCCAAGTAATTAATAGTTTTTGAATGATGTTAGTCAAGAACTGTGAAGCAGCTATGGTACATATTCTAAGTACACTAGAAGTACAGAGTTGGGACACTCCCTCAGCCTGATGAATAGGGATCAGAGATTGCTTACAAAGATTATTACTCAAAGATCAGGTCTTAAAGAGTGAATTATAGTTAACCTGGTGAAAAACAAAGGGAAGAACATGAAGGCTGTGCAAAGGAATGGAAGTCTAAATGGGACTGCCTATAAAGACAGGCTACAGTGATTTCAGTATAGTTGGATCAATGTAAGGGTATGGAGGAGTTGGAGGATGGTATTAGCCCAGCAAAGGCTAGATCATAATAGTTCTTATGTCTAAGTAATTCTATTCTGTGAACTGGGAATATTTACAGATTTTTAAGCAGAGAACATGACAAGGTCGTTTGGTTTTGGAAGTCAAGTTTGGCTTTAGAAGTTAGCATTTTATTAACACTAACCATTTACTAGTCTGCACAGCCAAGTTCTAATACATTCAGATAATTATATCAACCATATTTTCTGCACCTAAATTTAAAATGAATAACGAACTGTATAGATAAACTCACATTTAGATGTTTAAAAGCGTAACAAATAAACCCCACTGGTCAAAAATAAAATGATAATGCAAATCAGAAACACCTAGGATTAAATAATAAAGAAAATTAGGATATATTAAAATTTGTGTGACCCAGTGAAGACTTATGTACTTATATTTAAAAATAAAAATTAAATATCAATAAGCTAAGCATCTAATTTAGATTAAGAAAAGAACAAAACAATAAGTTAAAGTGAAATAAAATATATATATATAAAAAGATAAAGCTAACACCTGTAGAGAACTTGCAATCTACCAAGCACTTTTCTATGTACTTTATAAAGGTTTCCTCACATAACCTTTACACCAACCCTGAAAGGTCGGTGCCATCGCTGTTCCCACTTTACACATGAGAAACTAAGGCACAGCGATAAATCTATCTCACCTTCTAACTAATAAGTGATAAAATTGAGGTTTAAAATGAATTCAAAAAGATTTTTTTAAAGATTCATTGGAAAGAATTAACAAAGCCAAAGGTCTGTCTCTTGAAAAGGCGGATAAACAAACCATCTGAATGACTGATCAAGAAAAACCCAGAAAACACAAATAGTATTGGAAATGTAAAGGAGGACATAACCTAAGATATAGAAGAGATATTTTTGAATAATAATAATTGAATAACTTTATGCCAATAAATTTTACAACTCAAATAAAATGATAATTTTCTAAAGAAAGCAACCTAATAAAATTACCTTTGAATAAATAAACTATTAAAGAAATTTAATTTGTAGTGTAAGATATGCCCCCTCCGATACACTCACAGGTAAGCCCTTGGCCCATATAATTTTATTTTTTATTTATTTTTTTAAATTCCAGTTTTATTTTTTCATACTATATACACATAATTTTTTTAACATTTTATTTTTTATTTTCCCCTTCCCCGCTCCATGCTTTCTTCTGATAACCACTAGTCCATTGTCCATTTCCATGAGTCTCTGTTTATTTGTCCTGTTCTTTTGTTACTTTTAGATTTATAACCACATATAAGTGATATCATGTGATTTTCACCTTTTCTCTCTGGCTTATTTCAGTAAACATGATTATTTCAAGGTCCATCCATGTTGTTGAAAATGGCAGTATTTTACCTCTTCTTATGGCTAATATTCCACTGTATATATGCATCACAGTTTCTTTAGCCAATCGTCTATTGTAGGACACTTTGGTTGCTTCCATGTCCTGGCCTATGTGAATAATGCTGCTATGAACATCGGTGTGCAAATATCTTTTTGGATATGGGTTTTCAAGTCTTTAGGGTAAATACCCAGTAGAAGGATTGTTGGATCATATGGTAGATCAATTCTTAGTTTTTTGAGGAACCTCCATACTACTTTCCATAGCGGCCGTACCAGTTTACAGTCCCACCAGCAATGTATGAGGTTGTACTTGTCCTGTTGATGATAGCTTTTCTAACAGGTGTGAGATGATACTCATTGTCGTTTTGATTTGCATTTCCCTAATAGCTAGCGATGTTGAGCATCTTTTCATATATTTGTTGGACATTTGTATGTCCTCTAGGGAGAAGTGTCTGTTCAGGTCCTCTGCCCATTATTTGATTGGATCATTTGTTTTTTTGTTGTTATCGAGTCATATGAGTTCTTTGTATATTTTGGATATTAGGCCCTTATTGGAGGTGTTGCTTGCAGATATATTTTCCCATTCGACGGTTGTCTCTTTACCTCGTTGACTGTTTCTTTTGCTGGGCAGAAGCTTTTTAGTTTGATGTAATCTCATTCATTTATTTTTGCTCTTCTCTTGTCTTTGAGGTCAAATTCATAAAATCCTCTTTAAGTACAAGGTCCATGAGTTTCGTTCCTATGTTTTC
>PVKZ01008460.1:0-15858 GCA_004027375.1 Macroglossus sobrinus
ATGTGCCCTAGAGAAGAATAATATAAGCAGATGTTTTGAGATGGAAAGCTCTGTAAATGTCAGTTATGTCCAGTTGGTCTAATGTGTCATTTAGGGATGTTACTTCCTTATTGATTTTCTGTTTGGATGATCTGTCTACATCCGACAATGTGGTATTTAGGTTCCCTACTACTATAGTGTTTTGGTCTGTTTCTCCCTTTAGTTCTGTTAGTAATTGCTTTATCTATTTTGGGGCTCCCTGATTGGGATCATAGGTATTAATAAGTGTTATGTCTTCTTGGTACATGATTCCCTTTATCATTATGAAGTGTCCCTCAGTATCTTTCTTTACTTTTTTTATTTTGAAGTCTATTTCATCTGATATTAGCACTGTTACTCCTTTTTTTTTTTTCTGAATGCCATTTGCTTAAAATGTCATTTTCCACCCTTTCACTTTGAATCTATAATTGTGTTTGGAACTGAAATGTGTCTCCTGGAGGCAGCATATAGTTGGGTTTTGTTTTTTGATCCATTCTGCCACTCTGTGCCTTTTTATTGGTGAGTTCAATCCATTTACATTTAGGGTGATTATTGAAATATAAGGTTTTCTTATAGCCATTTTATTATTTGCTTTCTGGTATTTGATGTTTCCATTGCTTCCTTGTCCTTGTGCTTTTGTGTTTTTTTTGTTGTTGTTGTTGAGTTTTGTGGGTTTTGCTTTTGATTCTTCTTGTTTTATGTTGCATATTCAGTTCTGAATCTTTGGTGAAGCATAGTTTTATATATATATATATAGTCGTCCATTTTCTTCTGTGTGTGCCTATCTCCTTTCCCTATGCAAATTTAGATCTTTGAATCTTCTCCTTTTCAGTTATTGTTATCTCAATTTGTTCTTAGGTATGCTGAACGTTCATTACTATCTTGCTATAGCGATTCTCTTATCATTATTTAAGATTATACTGCCCCGTTCTTAGTAAGGGTTGCACTTCTTTGCTTCTATTTGCCTGATAGTCACTTTACTCCTAATTATGTATTTTTTGTTTTGTTTTGTTTTGTTATTTTGTTTTAGGTGAGCTGACCTCTTTCAGTATTTCCTATAGTGCAGGCCTCATAGTGGAGAATTCCTTATTTTTGTATATCTCGAAAGGTCTAAATTTCTTCTTCATATTTAAAGAAGAACTTAGCTGGATACATTATTCTAGGCTGGTAGTTCCTTTCACTTAATTTAAATATTCCTGGCTTGTAAAGTTTGCACTGAGAAATCTGATGAAAATCTAATGGGATTTTCTTTATAAATTACTCTTTTTTTTTCCTGGCTGCCCTGAGAATTCTGTCTTTATCATTAATTTTTGATAACTTTAATACAATGTATCTTGATGAGGGTCTTTTTGTGCTGACATAATTGGACGTTCTGTTGACTTCTTGAATTCCAAGCTGTAAGGAATTCTCATTCCTTAGATTTGGGAAATTCTTGTCAACTATTTGTCTGAAAATGCTTTATAGTTCCTCTCCTAATGGTACCTGCTAGTTCTTGTATTTCTCTTTCATTATTTTTTATTGTTAAGTTTCTCTCTCATTCCTTCTAATTTATTTCTAGATTTCTGTCTTCAATATCACTGATCCTTTCCTCCATTTGGTTGACTCTATTTCCCAAACTTGCTATTTCATTTTTCAACTCTTGCCATGTGTTCTTCATCTCCAGAAGTTCTATTTGATTTCTTTTGACGATTTCAGTCTATTTACTCTGCTCATTTAGTTGTTTTTTCAAATCCTAAAATTGTTGTTTTGAGTTGTTTCAGATCTCACTGAGTTTTTTCAGAAGTACCATCCTGAATTCTCTGTTATTTAAGTCACATATTTCCATGTCTGTAAGCTTATTTTCTGGAGATTTTCTCTTTATTTTTGAGATGCCTTGTCACCTCAGTTGTTTTCAGTGTTTAATGAACTATTTCTCCACCTGGGCATTAATGGAAGTGTATTCTGCTGCTTTTCCAGAAAGAAGATTTATTATATAAAGGTGTCTCTTTAGCCTGCTTCAAGGAAGGTACTTTTCTTTTGGTTTCCAGTAGGTGGCGTCTACGCCTCTTGGATCCCTGCTTTATAGAAAGCCTATTTTTTTTTTTAATTTTCTTGTATATATTTAATCACACTTGCTACTCTCAGGTTCAGTCCCTATCAGTGTTAGTAACAGTTTTGGTAGCATTTGCTCAGACTCCCCTAAGGTCCGTGGTGATAGGTCTTGATGGGTATGGGGGTAGGGGCCCTCTGGGTTGTGAGTTGGGAACTACAGCTCAGCCTCAGTTTTGTAACCCCGGCTGATAAAAATCACCTGTTGTTTCTCTGTGGTCTCCTCTCACTTCTCTGCTTTCTGCCCTGATGACTATGACCTGATGCTGACTGTGAAGAAGTTCTGGCAATTCCAGGCAGGGCTATTCAGGGAAGTCACTGCACCTCCTCCCCTAGCCCTCCTCCTGCAGGGAGCTCCAGAGGCTGGGAGAGTTAGCTTCAGTCTTGGCAGCTTTTGCTCAAATTCTGCCTGGGTTCCGAGGTGTCAGTCTCTGAGGGTATGGTGGGAGGGACCCTCTGGTTGGGGGTTGAGGACTGCAGCTCAGCCTCAGTTTTGCAACCGGGGCCAATAAAAATCAACTGTTGTTTTTCTGCTGTCCTGTCCTGCTTCTCCGCTTTCTGCTCTGAAGACGTGGCCCTGCTGCTGTCTGTGAAGAAGTTCTGGCACTTCCCAGCAGGCCAATCAGGGAAGTCGTCGAACCTTCGCCCCTCCCACTCCTCCTGCAAGGAGCTCCAGCAGCTGCAAGAGGCAGCTTCTTTATTTCTCTCAGTCCACAGCGTGACACCTAGGGTTCTGACCTTGGTGGTTCTTATGCACAGATTCCACACTGAGATGAACTGGTGTGCAGTTTGGGTGATTTTTGTTGAGTTTTAGTTGAGTTTTTGTTGGGTGCTTATTGTTGTTTCAAAGGGAGAGACCTGAGGACATCTCTCACTTTGCCATGTTTTTCCAGCTTCACACACATGTAATTTCTAAATTTCTTATGGTCACATTTAAAATTCTCTGAAAGTTGTTGAGAGCGCTTCTATGAGCAAGGTACAGTTTCAGGTATTTGGAATATGGTATTGAATAAGCCATACAAGGCTTCGGCCCTTAGAAATCTTACATTTCTTGTCCTGCTTGCCCTGTGATGGTGGCTGCTACACCAACCTGTGCAGCCACGGGCACAATCACGGACATAAGCAGGAGCCTGCTGAATATGCCGTTTAAAAAAAAATTACACCAATTTTGAAATAACACTAAGTACAATTAAAAATATCATATGTAATGTTAGTCCAAAAGCTTCAGCCAAATGTCAAAGCACTGGAAAGATAATCCTCTCCAATGTGTAATTCTCTTATTACATTTTATTGATTGATTGATTGATTGATTGATTATAATTTTATAGCTATTTTTCTTTAAAAATATTTAAGGCACTCCATATGACTTCTTTAAACTTGGCTTTTCTCACATAAGGTTGTTAATGAGGGAAGAAAGGTAGGCTACAGAAAGAAAAAAAGAAATGAGAGAAAGAAAGGAGGAATTTTGGAAGAGCAAATAATATTATTCTATACATTTTACATGAAGAAGTTGTGTAGCAAGTAATATCAACTCAGTACTGGTAAAGTATCTTTCTATTAAATTAAAATTTTTTTCTCATTTAATGACCTGATTCTCTGACTCTGTGGTAGTTTAAAAATATGTTGCAAATTTGTTGACACTCCTTCCACTGAGTGTCTCTCTCCTTTAATCTGAAAGGGCCTTTGTGACTGCCTCAATCAGTTGAATAAAATGCCAGGTACTACTGTCTTGTTCTCTTGGGACATTTGTGCTTCAGAATCAGTCACTATGTTGTGAGGAAGCCAATGTAGTCACATGGAGAGCTCGTGTAGCTGTTCCAACAACTCTGGCCAACAACCATAGCTAAGGTCTCAGCCAATAGCTGACATCAACAACCAGACATCTGAGTAAATAAACGTTCACATGTTTCCAATCCCCATCATTCCATTCCTCCAGCCTTTGAGTATTTCTAGCTGGGGCCCTAGACATTATGGGGTGGAGACAAGCCATCCTATTGTGTCCTCTCTGAATTACTGACCAAATCTATGAGCATTATAAAATGGTTGTTTTATGCCACTAAGTTTGGGGTAGTTTTTTAAACAGCAATAGATAACTGACACTCACTCAGCATCAGTAAGACCTGGGTTTGAGTCTCATTTGGGCCTCTTAGTAGCAAAGTAATCAATCCCTTTAATCACCAGAAAAATAGGAAAAAAAAACCTATTTATAGATTAAATGGCTAACATATGTAAAGTGCTTAGTGCCTGGCATATAGCAAATACTCAGTAAATGTTAGCTATTACAAGTTTGTTCTATTCTCTTAAGTGAATTTTTATTGAATAGTCAAGTTTTAAATGAAACATTTTGTATTTGAAATCAGTTCATATGTCTATTTTTCTGTGAAGACATCCCCACCTATCTGGCAGAATTAAATTGTTCCTTCCATTATGCCAAGTACTTTTTTTTCACATTCTTCTATTACAGCTTTTGATGAGCAACTTATTATATATGTGATCCTCATTAGACCACACATTCCTAGAAAAAAAAATAGAGAGAGAGAGTTTAAAGCAAAAGCCTCACAGAAGTAAAGGATGTTTGTGTGAGTATATATGTGCAAATATATATATGTATGTGTGTGTGTGTGTGTGTGTGTGTGTGTGTGTGTGTGTTGCTATAATGGAGAAAGGAAATGAAGAATTGGTTAGGTGATTATAACAAGACAAAATTAAAGAATTTGCAGAACCTAGGTCTCTGCCCAAATACCCTCTCACTGACTTTGTTGAAGATATATAAATGAATTGTGGAAGTCATGTAAGGGGAGATATATATTTTTCATCAGTTTATTATTGTCCACTGTGTATTAGCCACTGTATTGGGTGCTATACAATTTAGACTCTATGGTTCATTGATATGCTCACTCCCTTGCAAATATCCCCAACTGCAGGGCCCTTCTTTTTTCTTTGTTCTTATTTCATGGCAAGCCTAAGGATGAACCTAACTTTGCCAGTACTAGAGAAGCTGAATGCTGCTCAAGAAAATCACATAACTGAGTTGACTGGATACATTTTAACTTCATCTCTAACTACAAATGGTCACTCATTGTTCACTCATCTTTCTGAGTCTTTCTAGTTTACCATTCCTTAAGATGACTTTCTCTCTCCTCATACTTTCCATATCCCTTGTTTTCTTTCCTACTGAGTGGACAACCTCATTTTAGACTTTATTAGAAAAAATAAATACCATTAGTGTGAACTTACTTATCTTTTTATACCCTGAAAGTCAATCTCCACTTGCTCCTACTTTTTCTCCTGCTAAAATGGAGGATGTGTCCATTTATTTATTAAAGGTTGGTTTCTCCTTTTGTGTTCTAGATTTCTTCTGCTCTCACTCTTGGTCTTCCACTCCGATTTTTTCCTTCTATTCATGGTTCACCAATCTCTTTCTCTCTGCTAGATCATTTCTATTACAACATAAATATGCTCTAGTATTTCTCATTTTCTTGACTTCGCATTTTAGATCCTTTCTTACAACTCTATTTTTTCTGCTCCTTTCTCAGCAAAATTCCTACACATGTTGCTCCTGCTTATTCTTTCATTATTTACGCTTTGATTTTATCCAATTTAAATTCTCTTTCCACCACTACTCACTGAAACCATTCTTGGGAGTGTCACAAGTGGATACTTCTGTTTTCATTTAAATTCACAGTAGGATTTGGCTCATCTTACCTTCACTTCTTTCTGGATACTGCAACATCATTTACCTCTAACTTTCTGCTTTCACACTGGCTGCTCCTTCTCAGTCTTGAACAGATTATCTTTCTCCACCCTACTTCCAAGTGTTAGAGTTTATTAGGGTTCAGTTTTAGTGCTTCACATTCTATTTTCTTCTTTTAAGTCTTCTTAGGCCATATCCCCTATTGCCTTAGATTTAAAAAACATTTCCATGCTGATAAATTCCAATTTACCAGCCCAGACATCTCTGAGCCACCAGACTTGCATATCTAACTGCCTTTTAAATATTTCCATGAAAGAGATCTGGCGTTAGCTCTTTCTCCATTAACCTCATTCTGCAACACCCTCCCCCCTCTCCCTGCCTCCACCCATGTTCACCCATCTTCTAATTAGAAAGCTAATTAGGATTCCAAATTTAAATGCTAAATGAAGAGGGAGTTCTGGTGCCAGGCCAAGATTCCTTGAACATCAGACACCCTCCTCCTTCTTCCTTAGTGCAATAAGCTGGGCCAACAGGACTGGTTGGCTAGAGGGCAGTGTTTACATTCAGTTGTTTGAAATTGCAAACTCTGAAAAAAATAAAGTAAAAATATTATATATATATATATATATATATATATATATATATATATATATATATATTCATGTAGATAATCCTTAGACATCTCAAACTTAACATTTTCTTCAGCTGAGTAAACGGCACCACTTCTCACACCAGTTGTTAAAGCCAGCAACATGGAAACATTCTTGACTCCACCAAATGCTCTGTCCCTCCAAAATAAACTTATCTCTACCTCCATGGATATGTGGCTCAGACAAGCATTCTAAAAATATGTTTAATGAACAAACAAGTGGGAAAAATTTTATGTTTTTCCACTTGAGTGTCAGAGCCCGCCGGCTAAGATCGAACAGTTCTCAAGAGGGGGAGTGAGGAGTGAGAAAAGAAAGAAAAAGAGAGACAGAGAGAGAGACAGAAGATAGAGTCAGGAGGGCGAACAGTGAATACTAATACTGAGCCCCGAGTTTATTTAGCACAGCATATATATATATATATATATATATATATATATATATATATATATATACCCTTGGATGTGCATGAGAAGCAACACCCACACATAT
This sequence comes from Macroglossus sobrinus, assembly GCA_004027375.1. Classification (NCBI taxonomy): domain Eukaryota; kingdom Metazoa; phylum Chordata; class Mammalia; order Chiroptera; family Pteropodidae; genus Macroglossus; species Macroglossus sobrinus. The sequence continues at coordinate 6,940 of PVKZ01008460.1, forward strand.
GCAAACGATTGCTGACCTTTACATAAGTTCTCTCAAAACATCCTTGTTCCTGATTTAGTCTCTTATTCCCTGGGGCAAGGAACGTTCAACTCTTTCCATTAAGCCAAACTTCCTCCTTCAGTAAAGAGCTTATCCATTAAGGAATCCACTTGCCCTGCAAACTTCTAGCTTGCAGGCAACTTTAACCCTGTCTGTAGGGCATTCAGCAAGAATAGCTCCCAACACTTGAAAAATTCTGGACAGGTTGCTGGGAGTTGTATGGTATGAGAAGTTGATGTTCTTGCCAGTAGAGTAAGAAGACACTGAAATGAAAGCATTCTAAAAAGAAGTGGAAAAAAGATTTCTCCAGCTGCTGGGATATGAAGGAAACTTATTTGGGGTAGATAAGAGTGAAGGTGCCTAGATCATTTTGAGTCTCTATATTATGTTGTGCAGGAAGGACTACTCATATAGAAGAGGTATTAAATTCCTCAAGGCCACACCTTGGGAACTTTCTCTAACTTTCTTCTTAGAAGAGTTTGTGAACTCATAGAGTGAGGCAACACTTTGGGGAGCCTATTTAAAGTCATTACATCTTAGGAAGAGCAGCATTGCTGAAGTAGGTTGCATGGAGGTCAACGGCAGTGTTAGTGGTGATAGGAACCTGCAGGGAAAGTTTATAAGCCATTAAACATACGTGAGCTGGGGGCCCTGCCACTGAATGAAGGTCCAGTAAGGTGAGTGTCCAAGCTCTTGTGCTCCTAAGTTGTTCTAAGTGCTTTTACATAACACACACACGTGCACACACACACAGACTTTTGTCAAAAATGTCTGTCTGGGAAAAGCAGCATTTTATAGCACCATATTAGCGAGTCCCTATGCATATTTGCATTGTAAATTCTCCAACAAGTTCTGCAGTGAAGAAAATTGTTTAACTGTGTCTCATGCAGTGTATTCCAAACACGTCTGGCCTCAGAACACTTTGTCATGGAATTTCTTATAATGAGTCATTGAACTCTATTGTTCCACAAAACACAATTAGAGAACTAAAGAGAGGCAATGTTTCCTTAGCCATGGACCCAGACTCTGTGGAGCCCAGAGAGTTATTTCCAAGAAGTCTCCAAATCCTGAACAAACAGTTTAAAAATATACATATACTACTAAAAAAAGATATGTGTCAATATCTGTAATTTAAAAAATCTTAATCTCAATACTAAATGTACAGCAGATCCTATTATGTGGCAGTATGAATAATATTTTCTCATTAAAAAGGAATATTATTGTGGTGACAGAAAGAAATCTAACTATGGGAAGTGAACACACAGTGTAAACCTATATATGCCTTACTGTTAAAGTGTACAACTGAAACTTATTGGAGTTTGTTAACCAATGTCACCATAAAATAAATAACATTTTAAAAATAAATAAATAATTTTTTTTTTTAAAAAGGGATATTTATAAGTAAAAGTTTGCGACTCAACCATCCTTAAAATGATTTTGGACCTATAAATAATAATGACTGACATATTTTGGTCAACATTCTTGGGTACTGTACTAAGTGCTTTACAGATATGTCTTATTTAATCCTTAGAGCAATCTTATAAGGTAAGTACTCATATTATCATTCTCATTGTATAGTTGAGAAAAATGATTTAGTAAAATTAGGTGTAGCAATCTGTTGAAAGTTGCGAAATACAAAGTGTAGAGTTAGGATCTGAATCCAGGAGCCTGACTCTAGAGCCTACATCTTAACCTTTAGGCTGTATGGTTCTTATCAGGGCAATGTGTCCTGAAGGGAATAAGGCACAAACCACCTGTTTGAGCTTTTCCAGGAAAGAATAAAGATCCTATATTCTATTTTATGAGAGGTAATTCTGTTCTTACACATTTTTTAGAAATTTCTCTATGGACCTCTCTTCCATAAGACCATACTCTCTCCTTTTCTTCATTATTCTTCAAGTTAAAAAGAAAGAAATGCAATTTAGCATTATGAGGATAATGAAGATGTAAAAGAAGGGACTGTTCCTTATATTCCTTTTTAAATTAAATTTTAAAAAATATTTTATTTTTTATTTACAATAGATATATAATAATACTTTAGTTTCAGGTATATAGCATAATGGTTAGACATTTATATAACTCACAAAATTATCTCAATAAATCTAGTGTCTATCTGACACCACACATAGTTATTACAATATTATTGGCTATATTCCCTTTGCTGTACTTTACATCCCCATGATGATTTGTACTTCTAAATCCCTTCACCTTTCACCCTAAAACTCCTTCCATCTGACAATTATCAGGTTGTTCTTTGTATCATTGAGTGTGTTTATGTTTTATTTGTTTATTTTTTAATTTAGATTCCACTTATAAGTGTAACCATGTGGTATTTGTTTTTCCCTGTCTGACTTATTTCACTTATCATAATACCCTCTAAGTTTATCCATGTTGTTGCAAATGGTAAGATTTTGCTCTTTTTCATGACTGAGTAATATTTCAATATATGTATACCAGATCACCTTTATTTAATCACTTCTTGATGGACACTTAGGTTGCCTCCATAACTTTTGTAGCTACTGTGTATGAAATGTTCTTCTTTGTCTTTTGTTATAGGCTTTGTTTTAAAATCTATTTTGTCTGATATAAGTATTGCTACCCAACATTTTTTATTTCTATTTGCATAAGATGTCTTTTCCCCCCCTTTATTTTCAGTCTGTGTGTCTTTTAATCTAAAATGGGTCTATATATAGATCTTGTTTTCTTCTACATTCAGCTACCCTCATTTTTTTTATTGGAGCATGTAATTCATGAACATTTAAAGTAATTATTGATAGTTATGTAGTTATTACTATTTTATTACTCACATTTTAATCTTTTTATATTCTTCGTCCTAAAGAAGACCCTTTAACACTTCTTTTTGTAAGCATTCTATTTTATTATTAGTTTCAAGTATACAGTACTTTGGTTAGACATTTATATAGTTTATGAAATGATCCCCCTAATTACTCTATCACCCGTTTGGCTCTACACATAGCCATTACATCATTGTGGATTATAGTACCTATGCCATACTCCCCATCTCCAAGACCATCTATCAACTACTAATTTGTACTTCTTTAATCTTTCACTCCTTTCTCCCAAACCTCCAACCTCTCTCTCCTCTGGACATCACCAAATTGTTCTCTATATTTGTGAATCCACTTTTGATTACTTTGTTCTCTTTGTTCCTCAGGTTCCATATATAAGTGAAATCATATGGTATTTATTTTTCTCTGTCTGACTTATTTTGCTCAGCATAATACCCTCTAGGTCCATCTATGTCATTGCAAATGATAAAATTTCACTTTTTTAATTGCTGAGTAATATTCCATTGTATATATGAATCATAACTTTTTTATTCAATCATCTGTTGATAGGCATTTAGGTTGCTTCCATATCTTGGCTATTGTGAATAGTCATAAACATACAAATGTGTAGATCTTTATGAATTATTGTTTAGGTTTTCTTTGAATAAATACCTAGAAGTGCAATTGCTGGGTCAAAATATAGATTAGTTTTTAATTTTTTAAGGAACCTCCAGACTGTTTTCCATAATGGCTATACAAACATTTCTTATTATACTTAGTTTGGTGATGAACTTCTTTAGCTTTTTTATTGTCTGGGAAGATACATATCTCTCCTTCGATTTTAAATGATATCCTTGCTGTATAGATCCTAGGTTGTAGATCCTAGCTTTTCATCACTTTAAATATTTTGCACCAATTTCTTCTGGCCTGCAAAGTTTCTGTTGAGAAATCAGCTGACAGTCTTATGGGAGCTCCCTCGTAGGTAACTAACTGCTTTTCTCTTGCTGCTATTAAGATTCTCCCTTTATATTTAACCTTTAGTATTTTAATTATGATGTGTGTTGGTGTGGGCCTCTTTGGGTTCATCTTGTTTGGGACTCTCCAAGCTTCCTGGGATTGTATGTCTATTTTCTTTACCAGGTTAGGGAATATTTTGCCATTATTTCTTCAAATAGATTTTTAATCTCTTGCTCTCTCTTTTCCTTCTGGTACTCCTCTATGATATGAATGTTGGTACACTTGATTTGGTCCCAAAGGTCTCTTAAATTATCCTCATTTTTAAAGTTCCTTTTTCTTTTCACTGTTTCTATTAGGTGTTTTCTACTACCTTGTCTTCCAAATTGCTACTTCAAACTTCTGCTTCATCTAACCTGCTCTTGATTTCTCCTGTTGTATCCTTTATTTCTAACTGGTTAATTTTTATGGTTTCTATCTCTATGTGAGTTCTCACTAAGTTTATCCATTCTTCCCCTAAGTTCATTGAACATCCTTAAAACCAATGTTTTAAACTCAGTATCTGGTAAATTGCTTGCTTCCATTACATTTAGTTCTTTTTCTGGAGTTCTGTCCTTTTCTTTCATTTGGAACATGTTTCTTAGTCTTAACATTTTGGCTGCCTTCCCGTGTTTCTATGTACTAGGTAGATCTGCTATATCTTGCAGTCTTGACAGGGTGGTCTTGTGTAGCAGGTGTCCTATGGGGCCGATGGTACAGATTCCCTGGTCACCCAAGTTGGGTGCTCCAGGGGTGTCACTTGTGTGGGTTAGATGTGTCTTCCTGTTATAGTTGATCCTTGATTCCTCTTGGCACATGAGTGAGTAAGATTGATCCTCAAATTGCTTATATGTGAGGACAGGCTGTGACTATAACTAATGAGCAGTTGTGTAGGGGCTGACCCCACATAGTGGAATTTGCTTTAGTGGGGCTCTGGTGCCTGCTGAGTCCATCCTTTGGTGAGTAATTTTAGTACTAATGGGTAGAGCTCATATGTGTTCTGAAGCTGACCACTAAGTGTGTTGGTTCTGGGGCCTCTTTAGAGGGGATCTGGGGCAGACTTACACCAGCTGCTGCCTGAGCTCATGCCAGGGCCACCTGTAGGAGCTACAATATCATCTGTGGTTCCTAGTTTCCTCTGCTGGACTTGGAGTTTCCTGGGAGGGACTATGCTGTGAACTGAGGCTGGCTGCCACTAGTGCTGAACTGGAGGCCACTTAGCAAGAGGTACAGGGAACATCAAGGCCAACTTCTGCTTGTGTGGGTTTTGTGGACCTTCCAAAGAGTTTAGAAAAAATTCTCAAAGTGGGCTGAGATGGACAGCTGGCAAGCAATATCTGCTGAAGGAGGTTCAGACTGGTGCTAGAGTTAGGTTGTTAGTGTCTCAGAAAATCACCAGGGTGGGGCAAGCAGTGTTAGTCAAGTTGATGGAGAATAAGATATAGTGCCCATCTACACCTGCCAGGGAGAGGGCTCAACAAAAGAACAATGGCACCTGTCAGCACTTCTGTCTGGTAGAGAGTTGCTTCTCTAGCCCTCACCCTGAAACCATACAATTTAGTTTCTCCCCATATATCCCTGATACTTTTTGAGCTGCTCTTCCTTGCTGGAGCTTAGGGCAAGTGTTTGTGAGCAAATGAGTTTTTGCACAGACCCTTTAAGAGAATTTCTGGGTTTCTAGCAACCTCTCTCTCACCCAGATGGAAATCTCACTGATTTTCACAGCCAGATGTTGTGGAGACTCTTCTTCCTGGCACTGGTGCTCTGGGGGAGGAAATCCTGGTGTGGGATTGGGGCCACTTGATTCCTCAGGGGGCAATCTCTGTAGGCAAGATATCTCTCCTGATTCTTAACTACCACATGTGGATGTGGGACTAGCTCTTTCACATCTCCAGTTGTCCTACCAGTCTTTACATGGCTTATTCTTTATATTATTAGTTATAGCAGTTTCATTTATCTGGTCTTTAGATGAATCTCAAGGGTAGTTGTTCTATAATTTAGTTGTAATTTTGATATGGCTGTAGAAAGAGGTGAGGACAGTATTTACCTACACCACCATTTTAACTGAAAGTCCCTCACCTTCCTTTTAGTCTAAAGAACTAACACTTTCCATCATGAAATCACATTGATCTCCATAGCACCTTGCTACCTTGCCAGGATTTGGCCACAAAAGAATTTTAAAAAAATAAAGAAAAGAAATACCAAGGAACTTATAAAACAAAACAGTCCTAGGGACACAGGGAAACATCAACACACCTTTCCTAAAAGAGAGGAGTATGCGTAGTTCAGAACTGAGGCCCATCACTTGACTTTTGGTGAATTATGTGCATTCTTTTTAGTCAGGGACAAAGTAAAACCTAAGGCAAGGCTATATATATGTATACATACATATGTACACATACATATATATGCATATAAAGACAAACTAGAAAGCAAAAGGAATGCAAAAAGTACAATGGTGGTTCTTCATGAATAAATATAATAGTGATTACAAAAATATCAATCTTTGGCTCTCTGCTCCTTAAATTATCTGCTAAGTGTTACTACTTAATATCTTAGATAAGACTTGCTTTTGTCCTCTTTTCAGCATATGGAATTGATTTTTGCTTCCAGATAAACACCCCATCCCAGATAGCATCATACCAGGAAAATAGACCACAAAATTGCTTTCTTAAACAGTTTTTCTTTCAGCAAGTTATTTTCCAGCGTTTTCCCAGCATGTTCCAAACAGTGTTTCAATACCTCAACTCTTGAGGTGCAACAGTGTATGACAAATACACTGGGAAAAATGCTTATTTAGGATCTAGGTGGGAGTTAACAATTTAACTGCCTTTCTAAGAGCTATATTTCAACATATGTAAATGCAGGTTCTATTGGAGAAAGGAAACTTTAGACTAGTCTACTTTACATTAATATATGCTTAGACCACTTAGAGCGACAACATTGGACAATTTCTTTTATAGATTAGCATGACGCACTATTATGTATATAAAGTAAGTTTTTTTCTGGAAGCATGGTGAAGTGGACACTGTATGATTCAGTGAACATTATATTCAAAAACATTCTTTACAATAGAGTTAGTGAGGTTCATTGGGATGTTTCCAGTAAAGACTCTCCATCTAAGCTAATAACATCTCACCAAAGGATAATTCCTTAAGAGTAATTTTACAGAAGCCCAGTACAGTTTATATAATCAGGTCTCTGCTAATGACTAATGTGCAAACAATAAAGTAAAATGAAACCAGAAGATACTACATTAATAAAATAGATCTGAGAGTAAGAAGTTACATTTTGCTATTAATGCTTCACTGACTTAAATTTTGATCAGATTGAAAAATTTTCTGTGCTTTTTTCTTGATCATTATATATATGAGGAGGATATAGCTGATAGCAGTGAGAAGTAGCAGCCTGGGAAAAGTAGTCATCATCATCGTCATCACAGCTCTATCACTTCTTGGGCCTTTCTTATTTATTAAACACTGTACATACTCACTATACATGTGTCATCTCTGCAACCCTCCCAGTAACACCAAAAAAAGGTTCTATTTTACAATAAAAGGCATTTACAATAAAAGGCATTTTACAATAAAAGGTATTTAATATAACCATTAAACAAATTGTTCAAAGTGCCACCAGCTCATAAATGGTAGAAACAGATTTTGACCTAAGTTCTGACTTTCCATTGCACCATGCTGCCTGTATATTTCTACCATTTAATTAGGAGACCCCTCATCCTCTGATTTCTTGCAATCCCTTTCTATTTTGTATGACTGCCTTCCAAATGACACATAGGACTAAAACTCATTTAAAAAAAAATCACTCTGTCAATCTTTTGAGTATATTTAATACTCTAGGAGGGAGAGAGGTGGAGAGAGAGAGATGAAGAGAGAGAGCAAGAGAGAAAAAGAGAGAGAGAGAGAGAGAGAGAGAGAGAGAGAGAGAGAGAGAGAGAGAGAGAGAGAGAAAGTAGTTCTCAATTCTTTTATTCTGTCCATAGTAACAGGCAATGTGAGGTCTTAAATAGTTTAGTCCATATTACTGTTGACTAACATATTCTCATTAAAAACCACTCATTGGGGAGAAAAAAAAATGGCATAGATGACAGAGGCTCTGTTCATTCCTCTGGCGACTAAATTAAAGTTGTAATGGAAACAAGGAGAGGCAGCAAGAAAAAAATCGCCTGGGATTTAGATGAACAAGCCATACAACTATGGAGATATTTAAGAAATCACCTTGCAAAGGCAGAAGGTAGGACGGGGTGAGGATGCATGGCTGCCCAATCCCGACTGGCTAAATGAAACGAAGGCAGGGACAGCAGCAGAGGTAGACACTTCTTAAAGGGATTGCATCTGGGACCGGATTTTTATGGTAACAAATCTGCTTGCTCTCAGCACCAATACCCATTCAGCTGCACATAAAGGGCATCAGGGACTTACAGGGAGATATTGTCAGAGTGAGGGCCAAGGTGAGACTAGCTCTGTACTGAAATGCCTGCGGTACCCATTGTTCTTTGTTGAGCCCTGCCCCCTATCAGTGCACTGGCATAACTGTGAAGTCATCAAAATGGATAACAGAAGTCACTCCACCCAAAAGATTCCCTAAAACCCCACCTACCCTAACTTTAGCCCCACCCAAGCTACATTCAGGTGTATCCTGTCCAGTCAGGTGCTCCTTGCTGAACAGCGCCTAGACCCAGACTGGAGGTAACTGGCCTTGGTTTCAGGTGTGGCATTTTGAGACAACTATAAGCACAGTATCTGTGGATTGCTTGCTGGATCTTAACAGGTGACCCCAGAGGGGTAGAGGCTTGGGATAAGTTTGGCCTGAAACTGAACTCCTCTCAGGACTGTGCCCTGGACACCTTCTTCACAAATTCACATTAATAAGACTGGGAGACTTAGAAGCTTTGCTTAGTACATAGAACCAAACATGGAAAGGCAGCCAAAATGGAAAAAAAAAAGAAGCAGAAGCCACATGAGAGAAGAGAACAGAGATCCAGATATAATGAGTCGAGATGCAGAGTTCAAAACACTGGTTATAAAGATGCTCAGTGATCTTTTGGGAAGTGTAGAAAACTTCAACAAAGAGATAAAAAAAA
>PVKZ01008461.1:0-15923 GCA_004027375.1 Macroglossus sobrinus
CCTCCCTCCCTGTCTCTCTCTCTCTCTCTTTCTTTCTTTCTTTCTTTTTTTTTTTTGGTCAAAGTCCTTACTGAAGAAATCAATATTTTCCCTTTCTAATTTTAGAGAAAATTATGGGGAAGCCACTCTTACATTCTCAACTATTTGTGCCTCTTTGTGCAAGTGTCCACGTTACATGGGGGATTTGGAAAATATAGATGACACAAAAGGCATCATTCATCACTGCCCTGCCCGGACGTAGCTCCTGCGAGCGTCCTTACCGGAATTCCTCCAGGATTTTTTTTTGGGGGGCCTCTACGTATACGTTTTAAACAAATGTGAGGTGCCAGGAGTATTTATGGGTTCCTTTCACACTCAGGGGCAAACAGCTTTTACACACTCGGCATTTTCACGATAATTTCTTCAGGTCATTTTTTCTTTTTCGACTCGACATGCTCGGTCAAGCTCTGGTGGCTCCTGCCAACCTGTCCGCAGAGGACAGCATGTGCTTTGCCACTTGCCACGCGTGGGGCGGGGGGCGCCCGCCCCCGAGCCTGGTGAAGCTGCCTCTCGGTGTCACTCTGCTGTGTGTGGTTCCAAACGAGGCTGAACATTCCCCGTGGGTTTCCCTGGACAAATGTGTTTCTTCCTTTTCGAATGATTGTCACCCGTGTTACTTGCTCATTGTTCTGTCGCTCTGTTCATTTATTTTCCTGCTAATTCGGAACATCTCTCGTAATGATGTGAACTCATCCCTCTAGCATCTCTATTCCCTTTGGTTTGACATTAAAAAAAGAGTGTGATGTTTTTGCACTTTTTTTTGTTACCTTTTAAGATGATGCAGGCGATACATATTTATTTAAAAAAAAAAACTTGAACAAAGAAAAAGACATTTAAAAATAAGCGAAGCTTACTTGAGATCTCATCATCCCAAAATAACCAAAATTACTATTTTGATGCGTGTCCTTCTGGATTTTTTGTCCCCTGTGCAAATCTATACATACACACATTAGACACGTATTTTTACCACAGTGTTTTCTTCCTACGTGTGGTCATTTATAGCCTGTGCTTTGCACTCGACCTTGACCGGGTCGAGGCAGACTTGCTGTGTCGTCGTGAGGACCTGCATAGCACCCTACTTAACCGGAAGCGCAGTCTATTTGAGAAATCAGTCCTCTCGGCTCCAGTCGGAAACGAGCGTGTCACTGATACCTTCATGTGTGTACCTTGGCGACAGCCTCGTCACCTCCTTGAAGCAGCCCCAGCCGCAGAATTAGCAGGTCAAAGGTTTGGGCCGTCCGAGGTTATTTTGGTCCACATCCTGCCAGCCGGCGGTCGGGAAGGCCGTGTCCAGCCTCAGGCAGGCTGTGTTTCTCTGTCTGGGGTTTGGCTTTTGTTGATGGACTGAGTTGTTTTCACGTAGTTGAGTGGGTCCTTTCCTGCGCAGGGTCTGCCTTTGAAGCCATGTTTAAAAGGTGCTTTCCAGCCCTCAAGATTATGTAACTATTCTGGTTTATTTTCTTCTATTATTGTTAAGGATTCATTTTTTTTTTGTATTTAAATGTTTGGCTTATCTGAAATTCATTTTGGTATTGGGTGTGACATGGGCATCTTTTTTTTTTTAATACCATTTACCAATTCCATTTATTGAAAAATCTGTGCTTTCTCCATTCAATTCTAAAATGAATTTAAAATTCATTTTAAATACATTGGGGACTGCCTCTCAACTTCCCCTTTGATTTCAATCAGCAACCTGTCTCTTTCTGACCTGTATCCCCTGTTTTAATTACTGTGGCTAGATAGCACGTGTAAAAATAATCTGATAGCTCTCTGTCCTACCTGCTGAGACCATCACTCTTTTTTTGTTCAAAGACGATTTTTTTATTCTTCTGTAGTAGATGAACTTTAGAACCATTTTTTTAAAAAATCATTTAGAAAAATACCTCAGGTGGTTTTTATTGGAATGAGATTAAATGAACACATTCAGGGATATTCAGCATCTTCACAATAGCAAATGCTCTCATTTTCTAAACATAAAAATGATATACTTTCAAATGTGGCCGAGTCTTATTTACTTCTATGGAGTTTTGTGTATAGTTTTTAGGATAGAACCGTCCTATGGTTTTTAATTTATCTTTTGCGTTTCTCCTTTACTGGTTTTCTTGTGTGTTGCTCCCGGAACGGGAGTAACTTTTCTGTTACATGTTAACCATCTATTGTTTGTGTGTCGAAAGCTGCTGGGTTTCCTCCCTTCCTCATTAGCAGGAGCTCCTGTCTCCCTCTGCATCGGCAGTTACAGTGTAGACTTCAGTGGTTTTTAGTGCTACTTTCTTCCCCGCTTTTCTGTTTGGAAAGAAACACAGTAGCTTTTCAACACGGAAGAAGCAAGGCCAAATATTTGGATTTTTTAAAAAAAGCCAAGTATCAGTTGCGAACGATGCCTCAAAGATCTGCTGCCCAGAAATCACTGAGGATGAAGTGATTCGGCAGGGACTGGAGGGACACAGGACGCGCTGGTCACCCAGGGGGAGGGACAGACAGTCCCCTGGCTGGTGGCTGGTGGCTGGTGGGGAGGGGGGAGGCTGGCTGTTTCCTAAGTGAGAGCTTTTCAGAGCGAATTGGCAGGAAGAGGGGTGGTGAGATGGTGAGAAAGACTGTATTTGAACGTGAAAAGTGCCGGCTCCAGGCTGCATCGGGGTTAGGAAGTGGGGGAGAGGACCCAAATTTTAGAAAGTGTGCTGATGGCGACTCTCCTCGTGTTAGGGGTGGCCTCTGGCGGGCTCCTCCAAGGGCACCCTTTGTCATGCGAGTCATTACCAGTTGTCGCAGTGTTTTCTGGCAAGGGTGACCAAAATCTTTAAAAACTTATAAAACCACATGGGTTTGAGTCCGTAGGGCTTCTTTTTGTGTCCTAGGCCTAATTCCTGTTGAATAATCTAGATGTCCTTTAGCCTCTGGGCCTTCAGTCATCTCGATTGAACTAGTTATGTTTTGAGGGGATTTTTGATGGTCCTCTGTAACCCAATATAAAATAATTTTCTTTTTTTCTCATGATTTTATTTGGTGTTACACATGAGAATTAAATCCTGGTGTGCTGTGTTGGTGAACTCTAGTTTGGAATCTGCAGTCATGTTTTGTTCAGCTTTCGTCATGTGTCATGGTCCCTCCCTGTCACCCTGTGTTCCCTGGACCCCGTGCAGAGGGGATGCCCACTGCGTTATGGGACTCGAGGAGACCTTAATGTCACTTCATGCCCACGAGGCTTTGAGACACTCACGAAGGCAGGTGTATGTATCTTTTGGAAACACCATGAACCCTCACCTGTCTAGAAGCCGATTAATCACCATCTTTATTTTTCTGGGACAGAGCTAAGAATCAGAAAGGATGAAAAGACACAGGGCATCCAGAGTCTATGTACTTTTTACTTATTCCCAGACGATCTTTTCGGGTCCTCATTTACCATTTAAGTTTCAGTTTTCCGTTCCGTGCAGTTCTCACATCCATGAGCATCTGTGTAGACTAGCACGTTACAAGTAGCGAATCTGAAGATGAGGAAGACACGTACATAACGGTGAGAAGTGATGGCAAAGGCTTACACGTAAGGGAGGAGGAAGGAAAAACAGCTATAGTAGAAGAATAAAAACGTGAAAAGCACAGTGTGTATCGGAGACGGCACAGTCCTTTCCCCGTTGTGGTGTTTACTGATCGCTCGCAGGTTTTACTTTCAGTTCTCAGGAAAATGTTAATTGTGTACAATACGCTTTAAATAATGGGGCGAAACTATGTGTATTTTATATCGTGTCCAGAATGTATCACGTTCTGTTTAAAAGAGTAAACCTTCCACCATCAGGACAAACCTCAGCCTCCCCAGATGAGTCCCCTCTTGGTACCAACGGGCAGTGGTGTTCCTGAACGACGTGCTTGAAATCACGGGCAGCAGACGTGCTTCGTGCGGTTTACGGCAACGTTTTGGCGTCTAATTTCGAAGGGCGAGGCGTGTTTCCTGCACCTGTTCTCGCATCCGTGTAGCTTCAGTCGCGCTGGCCGACATCCGTGTGGCCCTGTCCTGCGGACACGTCACGCCCATTCCGGTTTGTCCTCGTCTCCCATCTGGGGCGCTTCCTCCAACGCGGCTTTTGGGGAGAGGGGGATACCCCGTGTCATTCCAACGTCTGCGGCTCTCTGGCTGCACGCGCGTCCGTCTGTTCACTCCTGTTTCCCTTTGTCACGCCCCGTGGAGGTGGCGGGGGCACCAGGGCTGGGGGGGCAGTAGGAAATGCCCCCTCCACGTGTTAAGTGTGATCACCAGGGTGCGCGTAGCTCAGCGGGAGACAAGCGTGCTAAGTACAGGTAACAGGCTATTGACGCGTACACAGAAGAACTTTTTTATTTTAACTAATTTATTTTTCTGACATAGCTGGGATATGATAGGAGCCCATTGTCACTTCTTACAATAGGACACACTATCTATAGATAAAATTAGGAAAACACTACTTGTGTTTTTGAGTAGTTACGTGAAGTTCGGTCTTTTAACATTTCTAAGAAATTTTTATTGAAAATAGCTGCCCGAACGGTTTGGTTTCTGCTAAGCACAGTAGACAATGCTGCCTTTACAGAAACAGGAGATAATAGGCCCCTTTTAGCACACGTGTTTTATTCCTTGTACTCAGGAGGAGACCGAACTAATGAAGAAAAATAACATTTGTACTTATGTCCTAGAACAATGTCAGAAGAACTATTTATTGCTCACTAAAGAAATTAAATTACTTAATGAAGGTGAATGATTAGCTTAATTTATTAGGAATTTAATTTGGGAGCTATTTTCATAGGGATATTGGACAAGGCATGAAGCATACAGTTGAATGCATAAAGACACTCAAATGATTTTAAATAGGCAGCTAAGTGTACTTCAATGGAAACAGGTATTTATATGCCTTAAATAACAATTCTTCGAGAAGACCCATTATCGATATCTCTATGCATTCCGGAAGGAAGTGTGATTTCTTTAAGAGGAATTCATCTGTAAAAGTAGTACGGCTTGTCATCGATGGGCCTGGTGTCATTACTTTGCCAATTGAGTTCCATTTCGAAAATAAATGTAAACTCGTTTCTGGCGCCCGGGTATTTGTTCATTTTAATTCCGAGTCATTAAAGCCAGACGTGAGATTGATCAGAACGTCACAGGGCTGGTCGTGCAGACGAGCTGGGTCGCAGAGGGAGGCCACTCGGGATCCTGGATTTTGTTTATTCACTTTCTCTTTCCTTAAAATCCATTACCATGGTCTTTGCTGCTTAGTTCCTGCTTTCTCCTTCCTGAAATGCAACAGATGGGGCAGGGAGCGATGTATGAAACAGGGAGTATGGGAGCCAGACCCGGCAACTCAAGAACCTTTCACGGAACCTTCTGGAACTGTCATCCTATCACCATGGTTTTAGGCAGTTTTGATATCGGTGGGAGCATTACGAAAAACTGTTCGGCTGTTTGAGATGTTTAGTGACCAGTCATTTCCACGATCACACGCAATATGAGATCTGAGGATGATTTCTAACGCATCGCATGTGACGCGGCTGTGAAACACAGCATGTCTGTCTTGCCTCTCACCTGCCCCGTGCCCGCACATCACCCCAGCTACCAAGGTCACGGCAGGCGTTCGTTCTGCTTGACAGCAGGCCTTTTGGTTTATCTTGAAGCGGTGGCGTTGCAGGTGAAGTATTATGGGGAATGCTGTTCTTTAAAAATATTCAGAGAACGTGATCTCATTGACTCTTTATCAGAAGATAATGATGATGTGTATTTATCGCTTAGAAGACATATGTGAAACATCCTGTTACGTCCGCATCTCTGTTCAAAGGACCCAAACTACTCTTTCTGGTCGTTTTTTTTTTTTTTTTTTTTTTTTAAAAAAGACAGTTAAAGAGCTTGATCAGATTGATCTTCAGTTGAGAGATCGTTGATGAACTACCCTCCTTCATGGGCGGGCCACTCAGGACCCCGGAGAGCACGTGATTTCCTGTTCTGCAGTCATCCCTCTGAAACATTTACCGAAACCCGTGATGTACATGGGAGCTGCTGGACCGTTTGTAAATGACGGGTCCTTCTTACTGCTCTGCCCGCACCCCGCTTCTAGTCGGGTGCCAGGAAGTGAGACTTCGAACAGTTCCTCAGAGCACGTGCTTTCCATGAGAAGGCGTTTTTAAGGGTGATTGATCGTCTGAGGATATTTAGTAAGTGACTCATCTAGGAAATGGTTCATTTTTTAAAAGTTTGGGTCTCGTGTTGCTTCGGAAGCTTTGTGTTAGCAGGAAGAAAAGGCGGGCCCTGCAGACACAGTATTGGCAGTCCTCGATTGGATTCTGGAATGTTCGTATCTGATTTGATGTCTCTGTGGAGGAGAAGGTAGTGTCAGGTTACCCGCGGTCCCCTGTGCAGTATTCACGGTCTCCACGCCCGCCCCAAGTGGATTCAGACGGCGTTCCTAACCAGTACTTCATGCAGGACCCTTTGGCCACAGTCCAGCCACCTCCCAGTTCTGTGACCTTGGGCACATCAGCGGCCTCAGTTTCTTGGTGGAATGATGGCGTTGCTGTGTGGAGTGGATGCTTTGAGGTGGCCGACGTGCCGAGATCCTGTCTGTGGAAGCGCCGGCTGCCTCCGTGCCAGACGGGGCATCTGGAGAGGCTGTGCACACGGGCGTTAGGGGTGCAGGGAGAGGGGGCTTCCCCGAGCACGGGGGGCAGGGCTCCTGGGGGAGCTGTCTGCTCTTCGGATGTCGGGGGTCGGTGGGAGGGCCATCTTGGTTGTCCTTCATTGCCACTGCTCCATGATCACAGCTGATCTCGCTGGGTGAGTCGACGAGGGGCCCGTGGTACACATCATTGGGGTTCCCCCTGCACACCCGCTTCTTCCCCCAGTGAGGTGTATTCCGTACTGAAATAGCATCTCCATGTATGAGCTGCTGACACGGTAGGCCCTTCTTTTAGCCTTAAAGCCCACATGGAGTACAAGAACTGTTGCTTCCAGTAGGTGGATTGTTGGCTATGAAGCTTAGAGCATTTTTATGTAGAATTATATGTATTTATATTCTCTATTAATGTAAGGGATTTGGCTTTGCCATTCTCGTTAGGAAAGACAAAGACTTCTTTCTTTGGGAACAAGGAAGATTTTTTTTTCTCCTAGAGCAGTGACTTTCAATAATATATATATATATATTTTCCATAGCGATATAGATGTGTATGTCGGTGTATTAGAAACATACTCAACTTTGCTTTGGATGATGCTAGCTGGAGTTTTCTATTATATTCTAGTCTATTAAAAATGCCACTAAATTGATTTCATGGCCTACTAATGAGTTATACCTCTCAGCTTTGAAAACATTGTCCTGTGGAGGATCTACCCAGGCTAGCCCCCCTCACCTGGGCTCACGGGGAGGATGATAATCAGGGATGATGAGCGTGCCAGCTGCTCCTAGATGACAATGGTGACAGTGATGATGGTGATGATGATGGTGGTGATGATGGTGATGCTTGTGATGGTGAGGATGATGATGATAGTGATGATGGTGATGATGATGGTGATGATGGTAGTGATAGTGGTGATGATGGTGATGGTGGTGATGATGATGGTGGTGATGATGGTGATATTGGTGATGGTGATGGTGATGATGGTGATGATGATGATGATGATGATGATGATCATGATGGTGATGATGTTGGTGATGATGTCGGTGATGGTGATGGTGACGATGATGATGGTGACAATGATGATGGTGATGGTGATGATGGCGATAATGGTGATGTTGATGTTGGTGATGGTGAGGATGATGATGATGGTGGTGATAGTGGTGATGGTGACGATGATGATGATGGTGGTGGTGATGATGATGATGGTGTTAATGGTGATGTTGATGTTGGTGATGGTGAGGATGATGATGGTGATGATAATGGTGATGATGGTGATGATGATGGTATTAATGGTGATGTTGATGATGGTGATGATGATGATGATGATGGTGATGATAGTGGTGATGGTGGTGATGGTGATGATGATGGTGGTGATGGTGATGATGGTGATGATGATGGTGATGATGGTGATATTGATGTTGGTGATGGTGAGGATGATGATGATGCTGGTGATGATGGTAGTGATGGTGGTGATGGCGTGATGGTGACGATGATGATAGTGATCATGATGGTGATGATGTTGGTGATGGTGATGGTGACAATGACAATGGTGATGGCGATAATGGTGATGTTGTTGGTGATGGTGAGGATGCTGGTGATGATGGTAGTGATGGTGGTGATGGTGGTGATGGTGATGGTGATGTTGGTGATGGTGAGGATGATGATGATGCTGGTGATGATGGTGTGATGGTGTGATGGTGATAATGAAGTTGATGTTATTAGTATTGGCTACCATTCATTCACTTGCTCATACTATTTTTTAAAATTATAAACAACATATGCTTATTTAAGTAACAGAGTACAAGTCCATAAAAAAAGAGTTAACATTCATAAAAAAATGGGTAAAGACCGTTGTCCCCCTCCCCCTCTCTATTTTCGCCCTGCCCCTAAGGTAGCAGGCGGTTCTGTCCCCCTCCCCGCCCCCTCCTCGGTGCCCTTCACGCACGCTTGGAAACATGTGTCGTGGTTGTGGGCTTTTCTGTTTCCTAAAAAACAGAGTCCATGGCTGTGCAGTTTGATTTTCTCACTTCAAAATGCGTTATGAGCGTCAGTCCAGACCGTCCTAGCCGCACGTTGTTGGAGCCGCCTGTTCCATGTAGGTTCAGCCACCACCTTAGTGGTGGAGGGCCTGGCTGTTTCCGGTTGGGGGCCCACCCCAGCCCGTGCTGCTGGGTATCTCTCTCCCCTTGCATGCTTTTATTCCAAAGGATGTACTCTCGGTTGGGTACCAGATTGCCAGATGAATCACCAGATCGCCTTCCAGAGAGGTGCCACTGATGTCCGCTTCCTGAGTGTGCCCGGTGCCCCGGCTCTGGGGGGCCCTCTGCACGCGTGCCGTGCAGGCCACGGGCCGGCTCCGAGCTTCGCTGACGGTCCCGAGGCCGTGGGCTCAGGCAGAGGCCTGTCTGTGAGCGGTGGGTCAGCGGGTGGGCACGGGCCTCGGGGGGCCCTTGCCAGGGGTGGCCCGGCTCCTTAGCCTACTGCTGCGCCTCATGTTCTCCGTATCAGTCCCCAGGGTCTGCGGTCGCAGTAACAGTGGGCATCTGTTGCTGTCTTCTCGGACAAGGTTGGCATCCCTCCTGCTTTTGCGTGGTCCGAGCATGTGGCCTGCAGGTCTAGGAGGCTCACGCAGCATTTCGTCTTATATTATCACACGTCGAGGGTGACCTTTCCACGTCCTCCGTCTCAGCTCCATGGGGACCAAGACTGTGTGTCCTTCTCGCCCCTGCAGTGAGTAACCCAGTGCCAAGCAGCCGAAGCTCGGGAGTAGTTTGGGGACACTGAGAAGAGAGTCCACGGAATCTGTGTCCGCGGGTATGGGCAGAGGCCTCTCTTCCCTTCCGTCCCCTCGCACGTCACTGCGTGCGTGAGGTCCGTGTTGGCCGTCCCCAGGTGGAGAGACGCCGGCCACTCGTGCAGGTTTTCAGAGGACGCAGTGGGGCGGGGGTTGACACCACGCCAGCGTTTCCCCGTGAGCGGCCTCGGGCCCGATCGGTTTGGCTTTGTGGCTCCACCATTCCACACGGGCCTGGAGCAGGACCCGCCGGGCACAGGCTCGTAGCCGGGCTGCGTGCTGTGCCCGGGCAAGCCTGACCCAGGCGGTTTCACTCTGGCTGGTCCCTGAGTGTCACACCCGCCGTCTCTGCAGTGCCTCGGTGTCCAAGGAGAAGGGAGCCAAACGCCCCCATCCATGGGGAGCGCCTTCCCTCCTCCTGGCTTCGTCCCGGTCCGGCTCTGTGGTCACCCCGTCCCTACCCATGACCTCGCCTTCCAGGCTCCCCGCTGGGGGGGTTCGCACCTGCTGAGCTGCTTGGGCACCCAGTTTAAGGAGCAAAACTGAGGCTCTGAAGACTTCGGTGTTTCGGGGAGAACTTTATCCCGAAACAAGAGCACAGGTCAGAATCTCCCTGGTCTCTCAGGCAGCGTTCATGCGGCCCCGGGGAGTCTGCTGGAGGGTTCCGGCCGCCATCTGCCTTGAGCAGGCGCCTCCTCCTTCGGTTGTGCTCTGGAAAGGAAAAGGCGGAGCTGGTGGAGCTGGGGAAGGGTCCCCCGCGTGGCACGGGCTGGCGTCGCGGACGGCGGCCGAGTCCGCTCCTCCGGGCGGGCATCCCCGGGCCGGGGATGGGGGCTCGGTGCCAGACCGTGGCAGGGAAGCGGGCCCCAGTCCTTTTGCTGGCGGACTCTTCCCTCCGGTTTGTAGGAAACACAGCCGGGTGGGGGGTGGCGATGGAAGGGGGCGTGGCTGTGTTCACCTCTTACCCACCCGAAGAGTATTGAGTATTTGCCGAGTGCCCGCTGTGTGCCCAGCGCGGTGGGCGTGGGTGCGGCCGCGGGCGGGGATGTGGGCACCCTGAGTGTGAGGTGCAGGCTTACGGCTCACCCTTGCCCATGGGGTGAGGTGGGTGTCCCAGCGCCAGACAGGCCTTCCCCGTGGGGGGAAGCCAGGTGGCGCCCACACCCCGCGTCCCCCTGGCTCTCCCAGGCTGCATCCCACCCTCTCGGCCGTGGAACCCCTTCTGGCCTCCGAGGGCGGCTCCGTGGTGTCCCCTCTGCCGCCCCTCGCCCTCCTGGGAGTGGACGTCCCCTCCCAGCGTGCCGTTCCAGGGCTGGTTTGGCGTCACCGTTTGACCCCTGTGCCCACCAGCGCCCCACGCCTGGCCAGCGCCGGGGACACCACCTGCTGAGGGCTTCTCAGTGTCACCTGCTCAACCCTGCCTGGCACGGAGACGAGGACACGGGGGTGGCCTGGGGGTGGCTTGTGGACCTTGCTCATGGTTTCCCAGGAGACCAAGGCAAGGCCCCAGCTTTGCGATTCCTGGTCCGACGCTCCGTATGGCACCGCGGTCTCTTAGAGAGACACGTCTTTCGTTTTGTGTTAAATATCAATAGGAATAAGTTATCAGTAATCAATACATTCTTCCGACGCCGTGTTGTATGTTTTGCAAGTCCTTTTTCTTGCAGGCAGAGGTTAGCAGTCCTAACTCTTAACACAATTAAATACATTTAAATAAGTATTTATCAGTCGAGAAAATGACTTACTGGAGGTATGATGCCAACAGACAGTCACTGGATCCAATAGATCCGTGTCTCTTGTTCGCATCTTGGCAATTAAACCACAGAGATTCTATTTTTTATTAGTAGTGGTGTTTGTACCGACATTCACACCGATGCGATAGTTCGGCGTGAAGGAGAACCAGTATTTTCCTGAGCGGATTTGCACATGCGTGTCAGGTCTCACTGCACTACCTTTATGGTGCTGAGGAAAACAGAATGACCTTTTACCGAGTACTTGATTCCGGAAGATTCTGTGTTTCCGATCTGGAGGGGAGGGGGCCGCCGAGGCAAGGGAGGAAGCAAGCAGTCGCTGATTTATGCCACGATGCCAGCAACGGCCACGAGCCAGAGGTGCTTCTTAGCTGTAACTGCATCTTCGCTCGAGGCGACTGTAGTGATAGCGCATTAAACCGCATCTCAAGGAGCTGACCACGGAACGGCCCCGACTCGCCTGTGTTTCTTCTCTTCTTATAAAGTGCGAGTTATTTTATACCCTGGAAACACTGCCTCCCCGACTGCAGACTATTGCTCAGTTATAGGATCATAGCACAGCCATCAGAAATGCGTTAGAAACTTCGCTAGCTATGGCTAGCTCTCCCCTTAATCTCCCCGTCATTTTCTTTACGATTATTTTTCCGAAAAAGCAATCGGACACAGGAGGTCGTTCAGCCGGCGTGTCTGTGAGCGGCATCGGTGTGGAGTGGGTGGTTCAGCCTTGGCGGACACCGTGAAACGCACTCCTGAAGCTTTCACCTGGCTTCTGTCAGAATGATTATCGGAGCCATTACCTCCGCCGTTCGGCCACCCTTCCCACGGGGGGAGTGTTTCTGTGCATTTGTGTTCGTCAGCCTCGTGCTCAGAGAGTCCTCCCAGGAACGGTCACACTGACATTGTGTGTGTGTGTGTGTGTGTGTGTGTGTGTGTGTGTGTGTGCGTGTGTGTGTAGGAGAAAGACGGGAAAGGAATCGCACCTGGGAACATGCTAGTTAGTAAACCCTTCAGAGATGAAGGTGATGCTTGGGGCTCTTTCACGGGATCTCCCAGAGGCTCATCGTGAGCCGGGTCCAAACGCCGGGCCAGCCAGCGTGCCCAGGGCGGAGGGCTGGGTCCGAGCCGGCCCTGGGGACACTTCTGCGCGCGTCGTCAGGACGTGCACACTCAAATCAGTGCCATTCTGGAACGTGAGTCGGGAGTCCGCTTTTTGTTTTCGCCGTTTTGCAGCTGAGTGTCAACCAGTTCCAGTTCAGGCCTCTTCGGGCGTCGTCTCGCTCAAGTACGCGTCAGCCCGAGATGCACCGTTCACAGCGGGATAGGCGCTGTCTCTCCGTTCCGTTTTCTCCTTGTGTGGAGTGTGGTGCTGAAGGAACGCTACTGGATGCAATATTTATGTTTGTTTGTTTGTTTGTTTGTTTGCCTTATGTTTTTCAGCGGCAAATACTTAAGACGTGTTTGGTTTGCCAGAGCGGCCTCCGTGGAGGGCACAGCCTCCGGCCGTGGCAGAGACCGGCGTGGAGAGCAGCCAGCCGCCCTGGTCACCCCGTTGGCCGGCATGTGGCGTCTGCGTGCTCGAGGACCATATTTAAAAATTTTTTTTAAGAGCAATGCCCCTATCAGCGGGGTCAGTTCCTTGCAGGCGACCCCCGAGGTGGGATCCCTTGGGCTCGCCACGCGCGTGTGCACTCGAGTACGTAGAAACGCTCGAAGGCAGGGAAACTCTGTGCTTCCCCACGGTCACGTTGGCTCCGAGCCGCGCGCCGATGGCTGTGTGTGACGCCAACGTGGACTGCGGCGCGCGCCTGACCCACGTCCGCAGCCCGTTGTCATAATTTCGCCGTCGTGTGGCCGCCGAGTGAATGAACTTACGGATGACAGAGAGCGTGTGTGAGATGACCGTGGGGTTTTCAACACTTAAATGACGGCGCGCGTCGTATTTCAAAGAATGGCGGAGGAGAATGGTTCCCTTCCCGCATAAAGTGCCCGTCGCAGAGCAAGAGGATATTGTATTTCTTTTTTATTGCGCAGAAATGTGACGCTTCGAGACTCCTTAGATCCCCCACGTAACAGGTAATATTGGGGCGGGGGATGGACCCGCCAGGGGGTGCATCGCAGTCGCCCCAGCCCCTCCCGTCCCACCGTTGAATGGGGTCCCTTCAGACCTTGGAAATGCGGAGATGAATGGAGCGTTTTCCCTGTATCCGAAGCTCATGAATCCCCATCTCAAAGCCAATCAGGTTTACCCAATATGCTTTGCGAGGGTCTAAACAATGGGTGATATATTTTTTTTAATGTGCTTTAGGAATCATGTTTGGTTTTAAAAAGGATTCCTTTGAAAGGACTCGTCCTTCAGCTCGAGGCGACGGGAGCTGTGGAGGGAACTTAATGATCGCGGGTGACATCAGGCCACAGGGCCCGTGCCGGCCACCTTCGTGGTGTCCCAGACTCACATCGGACTCACCGTGAGTCCGGACTCACCCTGAACTCACACCGGAGCACTGTGCTGGCGTCTCCATCCCACGGGGCGTGGCTGGGAGGGCGCAGGGCACGCGCAGAGCCCGGGGGGACACGGGGCCCACTGCGAGCGGGTGGCCAGCCCCGTGGGGGAGCCCCGCCCCGCCCTCACACACTCACTCACCTGGCGGGAGCAAGCCGGGCGTCCGTTCTGGAATTCTCCTTCCGCGTGGGGGCCAGTGGGGTCACTCAGGGACGAGCCCCCAGGACGCGGGAGGCGGAGGCTGGCGCGTTGGTCACAGGCAGCGCTGGGCAGCCACGCCACGGGGAGGTTTCGGAGTCCCCCGCACTCTGCCCGTGTGGGGACACACGCGGGGCTGTGTGTGAGCAGGCAGCATGCATGGGCTGGGCCGCCCACAGCGCTGGGCTGGACAGGAGTGTAATCACGAGCCCTGAGTGCGTGCCAGCCCAGGAGGGGACGCGCCCGTCTGCTCCGTGTGGCCTGCGGCCGTACAGATGCCAGGCCTGGTCAAGCTCCTGGCGGTTCGGACACAAATAACATTATTTAAAGTTACTAAAATTTGATGAAGCATCTAAATTTAATCTGCACGGTATTATGCACCAAATTTAAACCGCAGGGGGCTACGATGTGGTTTTGACGTGTGCTTAGAAGTGGCTTGTCGTAATTAGTAGTTTTGAAACCCAAACAGTTGGAGCATTCACAGAATTCTGATACAGCCGAAAAGTTTTTCTTTCTGTGGCGGGCGTAGTAGCTTGAACATCGCCCCAGGTCCCTGGTTCCAGTGGACACTAACGAACTGCACGGCTGTATTTTTCTTTAAAATGAATGTGCAGCGCGATCACCGACGTGTCCACACGTCCCCAGGAGGAAACCTCATTTTACAGCTCGGCCCATCACCCCGCCCGGGCTGGTCCCAGCTGCCTCCTCTCGGCCGGAGTAAATGACACCCACAGAAACCACGGGCCGTGCGGCCTTTGGCCCCTGTGGGTGGTCGGAGGACAGGGGCTCTACACCTGAGGACTGCGACTCCCCCAGGAAGCTCAGGGTCAGGGTGGGCACCCCACCCCTTCTCCCCGGGGTCCTGCAGGAGTGCTGGGTGCGCAGGCTTTCCTGGCGCCATGAATCCCCGCTCCTGTCCGTCACGCGCTGGGAGATGCGGGACGAGGTGCCGGCCCGCAGAGCCTGGGGGCATAAATCACCGAAGGTCAGATCATTCAATAATTTGGAAACTTAACAGCGTCGCGTTTGGCACGTCCCGCTGTTTCGCTGACTGGCGCTTTCCCCGCCGCCCGGGGTTCACGGGGGGCGTCGCTAAGACGGTCCCGCACCCCGGCCCCGGCCCCGTGGCAGCGGGCGCCCCCTCCAGAGCTGCGGCAGCCTCGCCGACAGCCGCCGCTCCGGAAGGATTGCTGTATTTCCACTGACATGCAGTGCATTACCATAATTGGCTTTTCTACATGATAGGAGAGAGGAAATAATAATGTCATTTTATTTACAGCCAGAGTGTCGCTTTATGAGACTTCTCCAAGTTTCTGCCATGCTGTGTAGGTCAAATGACATCTTTTGATCAGTCCTGTCCAAAGACATCAAAGCTGAGTGGCATGTAATGGAGACCTAGTGACAAACCAAATCTAGGAAAGAAATAAGACTGCCAGTTTCCCATTAAACAGCCTGCTAAACAGCACAGCTTCCCCGAGTCGGCGACGAAGCCACTCTGACCACCTAAATCAGGAGAATGAAAGGGAGCTGAATTGGACATTAGTGCTGCAAATGAGTGCAGTGATTGCCAGGGTTTCCTTCCTTCCCCCCCCCCCTCCCCACCCCCCCCCCCCCCCAAAAAAAAAAAATCAGCAAGCAGAAAACCTCACCGCGCATTGGCAGTGAGGCTGCCCGGCGCCCGGACGCCGCTCCCTGCCACTCGCTGGGGGTCCGAGCGGGCTGCTTTGGGTCTGACACCAGCCGAATGGTGTGGCGGGTTGCCCCTGACAGACACGCTCGCTGAATTCACGGCAAGCACATCTCGGGGAAGACGGATTTTTCCGAGACGGGGTTTCGGAGCGGCTGTTTTTTTTTCCCTCTTCCACCCCATTTTCTTGCCTTTATGGTCCCGGTGATGTGTTGTTTCTATCCCCAGTCAGATCATGAGGGCCCTCAGGACTTTTGAGGGAGCGTGATGGATGGACGGAGGTTTGACGCTGACAGCCACGTGTCGCGGAAGTATGTCGGGGTTTTTTTTTTT
>PVKZ01008462.1:0-15846 GCA_004027375.1 Macroglossus sobrinus
TTTTTTTTAAATTTTGTTTTTATTTTAACTCTCAATATTTTATTAATACCCAGTTCATTAAGTGAATAATCAAAGTTTCTTATTTAGAAAAATATAAACACCATTCTCTAGTGACATTATCCAAAGGCACTAGATCAGGAGGTGTGCATTACATCCAAGTTTTGTAAAAAATCTATGATATGACAACAGGAAAATATCTCTGCCTCCTTGAATAGAATATAAATTATTTTCTGCCCTCATAAATTTATGTATCAAAAATATTATATGTTTGAATTAAACTTAAGCAGAATTCTTATGTCAAGAATAAGCACAAATGGATATCAATTTAAATGAATATGGGTTTGGCTCATTATATGAATGAATTTAGTGATACACAGAAAGTGACAGTTTTTTTTGTTTTTGAGATTTTATTTTTGTTCATCATTTGTAATGTAATTATAACATTTTTTCTCTCACATCGGGGAGCTATATTAGCTTTTGATATCACTATGTTTAACATTACTGTGTGATCCTTCCTTAATTTGTCAGCAGTGGCATGGGTGAAGAAATACACGTGTTTATTCCCTAATACTATTAGATACAAATTAATAGTCTCGTGAATAGAATTCTTCCATTATTGTTCTTTTTATCTTTCTGTTTCAATTGCTAACTCTTTCATAGAGGGCAGACCCATCTCCACATGTTCTGTAAGCCATGTGCACTGCCACTGCCATTTTTCAGACTCAGGAATCATAAAATGTTGATTATCAAAATATTAAAAATATATTCAAAGGACTAAATGTCAGCTTTTAACACATTTTAGATTATGAAATTTGAACAGAAAAATGATTATTCAGTTAATGGGGAAAAGGTTTTGATATTCCAAGAAACTGTGCAGATAGGGAGAAAATTGTATTCCAAAGAAAAATCTACTAGTATAAAAGCACTGACATCATGCTCAGTGGGTAGGCTGCCATCCATTTTGGTTTGCCCCAATGAAGGAGGTTTGTGGAACATGGAGCTTTCATTTTTAACTCCAAGAATGTCCTGGAAAAACTGGATCCAGCAAGTTACCATATGATTAATATAGAATTCTAGGTCCATAGATCTGAGATTTTTGAGGAAGTCAAGAAAGAGAGGGGATTAAAATATACACAGAGCAAAAATTTAGAAGGAAAAAAAGAAAATATAGGTAAAAAAAATTTAAAATATATGTACCATCATCAGAAATTTATAACTTATTATTCCACTAAAATATGCATTCTTGAAAATTTAAAAGAATTAGCCATTATAAATTATTCATCCAAAATTCTGAAAAACAAATGCAAAAAAATCTTTTAGGAAGTTTGATGCATTTGATCTGAACAAAAAAGACAGTAAAAAATGGAAAGTATAAATAAAGGAAAATGGGAGGGACAGTAAAAAAATAAGAAATAGCAAGTAAGATAATTAATCCGAAGTACTTAAGTATGATTAGGGCATTTCTACAAATGTGCAGAAAAAATATAGGGAATTAAATTATTATACTATTTCTCAGAATCAAACAATATAAGACACCTCTGAAACATCATTCACAGAGTCCAGCAAAATAAATGAGAACCACTCTGATAACACGATATACTAATTGAGAAAAAGTAAACATTTTTCTTAAAATGCCCTTTGGTTTTCTGTAGAAGAAACAGCATATTAAGCAGATATCAAGATATATTTACATTAGTATGAATTATTTACCTGTTGCCAAAGTTGTGTATGAAATAATTTTTACTTTCGCTGCTTATCATCGGTTTTCTAAAAAAGACTTTCTATGGCAAAATTTCTAACAGGTAGTTATTATTTACATAGTATAATAGACATAAGAGGGTGAGGGATATGAGGAGGTTATGAAAATAGCAGGTGACCCATCAGACCTGGTGCTGGATCCATGGAGTATGTAATTTTTAGTTACATCTTGGAGACTAGGGCTCCACTAAAATGAAAGATTCTTTTTACAGAGGATTCAATCACATGCACTAAATATGTGTATTAAAGAGACCATTTGTTAATGGACAGTTAAACTTCTATTAGATAATTTTTATGAGTTTTTTCTTATCTAGCCATTGAAATAACAAGAACTAATCTACTTATACTTCATTTTCAAAAATCTTTCACTCCTTTTGATTACTTTCTATCACTTTAAAAACATTGATCCTTAAGCATTAGAATCAACTTTACAATATACAACAGATTAGAGAGATTGAGACAACAGATATCACCTGTCTAGTGCTGTATGCTGGTTGAGAGAAAGAACATGCCACATTCCTGGGCAATTTCTGTTCATGTGAGGGAAAACTCAGGCATGAAACTATTACTCATCCCTGCTGGTATCATGATAGGTGTCAGGAATTATGCTAACTTAACAGCAAACCTCTAAGGTTGGTATTACAGTCCACATTTGTAAAAGAAATGATATTCAGAGAGTTTAAATTACTTTCTTTATATCATGAGCTAAAAAGATATTCTTATTCCTTTCTGTATGAAAAGTGGTGAATTAGAAATAAAGGTTTACATTTTAGCCACCGAAAACTATTTATACAGAAATTCTCTATTCACATTAGGCAGTAGATGATGGGAAATGTATTTGATAGATTTTTTTTTATGCTCCAATAAAAATGTTTCCTTGAGTCTCCTGTTCTTCACTGATGAGCTGCAGCAACCTAAGAGTTCACACCAGCCTCTAGTAAGTGGGATAAGAAAGACTTTATGATATCACTTAGGTACATAACACCTCAGACATTCTAACTGAAGTCTAAATCATATATTGCTTTTAAACAAAAAGTGTCCCTATTTAGGAATTTATGTTTATCAAAGACCACCCACACTGGCCCTGTAACTCCAGCTGTGGACAAACACATTCTATCCTCAGGTTGCTTCCTAAGCTTGAAAGTGACACACATCACATTTCTGTAACCACTTTCTTTGTGTAGCTCTATTTTTCTTATCTATTTCTTTGGAAGTTTGGAAGGAAAGTATTGAAAAAAATTTCTCAATTTACAATACATATATTTGTTGTTGTTACATATATTTAAAATATACTTGCATTGTTACACAGATTGAAAAAAGAAAAAGAACTAAGACCCAAAGATTTACTGTTATTTCTTCAAAACTACACAGTGACCCAGTGGATAACCAGGTTGAGAATTCCTGATTTTGGATTCACTATATAGAGTTGTGCCCACAATTCTAAACTATTTCAAAATTCAGCACTCCTTTTCTATGTGACTTTTTATACCAGCAATACTACTTACCAGAAATTAGCCTGCTTTATCAAAGACATGTTGTTTACAAGAAAATATTCATATTTCAGAGAATCCTTAGGGAGACTCACATGTAGAAGCCAAACACCTTACCTCTCCTAGAGTGTATAATTATGCATATGTGAGTGTCATCTGGTGTGATGTTTCTCATTCACCAATGCATAACTCAGCCAGGCCCAGGATAGGAGATATAAAATGAGTTTAATGTATTAATATCATGCATTCCTCCGGTTATTTAAACATTTAAATATGCTGTTTAGTACTTAAATAAATTACATTTTCAATAATGAGGGTACAAAGTGAGAATTTGTACTGTGTACATGTTCCCATAATTTCATAAGTTAAAATTCACTAGGATCACGATTAAACACATATGTGCCACGAGCATGTGCACACACATACACACAGTGTGCTCTAGGATGGATGCTGCTTTGTGCACACACATACACACAGTGTGCTCTAGGATGGATGCTGCTTTGTGCTCTTTCAAGTTGGGTGATACTGATACATTCACAAGTAAATTGCACAGCATGAGTTGTCAAACCTTTGATTTACCTCTAGTACTGTTACTTATTAGGAATGTTACATTGATCAGGTGAATTTTATTTTGTGAGCTTGTTGCTTGCAAATTAATATGTACAAAATCATCAAATTAGGCACTGCTTAATGAGTGCTAAGCCCATCTGACATATAAGTTATCAGTTAAAGAAGTGGTTCTCAGTTGTGGGATGAATCTGTCCTCCACCCAGGAGACTTTGGGTAATGTATGGAGATATGTTTGGCTGTCACTACTGCCATGTAGCGGGTGCTGCTAAATATTCTATAAAGCACAGGACACTCAGAGACAGAAATCTATTTGTTTCAAAGTGTCAATTTTGTTAAACTCTCAGTCAATGTAGCTTCAATCTTCTTAGTTTTCATCTTAGTCTTCATCATTTGCACATTGTTACCTACTAAGACTATGCAATGATGAAGTGTTTTTTTTTTCTTTTTATGCTCCCAAGTGAGTCACAAGAGCAATGAAGGTTTGCTTGTGCTGTCATCATGTGTCCATTCCTTTAGGGTTCATTGAGTGCATGAGGCCAACAACAGGGGAGAGTCAGTACTGAATTAAAGCCCCAGTCACCCCATGACCACTGGCTGTGACTGGCACAACTGCACTCAAGAAATCACACCCTCCAGGGTCTTTACTGAACATTTGGATCCAGGTATGACCTTGACCCTCAGGGTCAGCTGTGTATCCAGTTGATTCATTTCCTGTATGGGTGGCCACTGCAGGAGCCCAGCCCATTTCAATAGTTCCCAGTCCAACCTTTATCTCAGCTCTCTTGAAATTCTGACATTTCATGTGTGGATTAGCTTGGAAAACAAACTACACAAACACCAAATTGTTGTCTGCTTTGGTCCTCCAGGCACTCTGTTTTACAAGTGTAAAAACAAGCCAGCCTGCCACCCACCTCTAATCTAATTCTGAGCTCTACTTGCCTGTGAACTGACTCCTGGAATGCAGCAACATGCCTTCCAGATATGCAAGCACACTGCCAAAAGAAAAATTTAAAATGGAATTAAAATGTGTATTCTTATATGAGGTGGTTACATTTGGACATCTTCACTACTTAGAGTAAAAAGTCCATATAAAAACTTTATATCCACATTCTCTCCTTTGCTGCCAACTCCCACTCTATGTCAGAGGTTCTGTAGCGGGCTTTACCTTCATACACCACTCACAAAGCATAATCATGAATATTTTCAGTCATTAAAAGTATAACATATAGTATATATAGAAACTTGAAAATATTATCACATAAAGTGAGTAAAGTAGCCTATTCAATATGATTGCAGCAATATTATTAAAAGCCTATTTTAAAAAGTTAAAAAAAAACTCTTCCCTTGATCTTGGACTATCCTCCCCAGCATTGTCTAATGTCATAAATCCTTCTTAAAGTTTAAGCCCCCTGTTAAACACCACTTGTTATATATGTTCCTTTGGTCAATCAGGACATACAAATTCTCTTGCCACTTTTGGTTTCTTCTTGGTCCCCCTGTATTCTTATTTTCACGTCCATCACCCTCCATTGTCATGTTCCTAGTACCTACGTTTCATGAAAGTTGCAGTTCTGAGAGAGGGCTGTGTGCTGTGCCCACAATGCAGGGAAAAAGATTACATATAACATTAACATTTCACCATTTTTCACCTTCTTTCTATGGTGTATTATTTGTGAGCATGAATTTTTTTTATCAGAACTGAAAATAATGCATATTTTAGGCATAAATAAAATTTTGTGTTTAAAATGTTCACAAGTTGCTATCTAATTCTTTGAGTTTTGTTTTTAAATCTATATATAGCAATTTGATACACGGTAGACCACAAACACAATTTTTCTCTTGAAGTTCTCTAGTTAATGAGATGGGAATTTATCACTGACTGCTCTCATTGCTAACTAAGACCAATTCTTTATTAACATAATCAAAATGCTCCTAAAGCACTTGCATGCTTCTTGATAAAAACACATATTAGAAGTAGTGGGTCCCTGTCTTCCTAACTTCTGGACAGTGCCCTGTGCATCTCTTGAGCAAACTTCTGTGAGTATATTCTAATAAAAGTACAAACTCACCACTCATATCTGGACTTGATACATCCATAAAGACACATCTGCATCCTTGACTCTATTTTTCAATTCAAGGATGTTAATTCTAATACTTGTTGTTTGGTTGACGTTCATTGGATAATATTTCTGAGACTAGATCAATGAATGGAAAGTCATTAATAAAGCAGGGTGGCCTCAGACCAGCCTCGGGGAGGGGCCTAGAAACCTCCCAGATGTCTTCAGGTTCAGGCTTGTCTCTGCCAGTTCCTTAAAGAAAAAGCCAAATGTTATATATATATATATATATATATATTCTTTAATTTAAAAAAATTTATTGTAGTGACATTAGTCAACAAATTATATTGGTTTAAAGTATAGAATTTGATAATACATCCTATGTACATTGCTTTGTTGTTCACCTCCTAAATTTAAATGTTGTTTTCATCATTATATATTTGACCCTTTTTACTCTTATCTACATCATCTCTCTTTCCACCTCCATCTCACTGGTCAGCAGTAAAGCATTATCTATGTTCAGGAATTCCTGTTTTTTTTTTTTTTGTCATGTTCATCTATTGCTTTCTGTTTTATGTCCCACATATAAGTGAAATCATGTGGTTCTCAATCTTTTCTGTTTGACTTATTTTGCTTAGCATGACAACCTCAAGGTCCATCCATGTTGTAAATGACAGTATTTTATCTTACCTTTTGGCTACATAATATTCCCTTGTATGTATCTACTGCATCTTCTTTATTCAGTCATCTCTGGAAGGAAAGTTAGGTTGTTTCCATATCTTGGCCACAGTCAGTAATGCTGCTGTGAGCATCAGGATGCATGTCTTTACAGATAAATGTTTTCTAGTTTTGGGGTAGATTCACAGAAGAGGGATAACTACTAAAGAACAGTTGGGGGAAAAAACAAATGTTTTTTATTTTAACATTTTATTTTATTGAAAGAATTATTTTGTTGAAATTTTTTACATTTCGAAACTTGTATACTACTATCCACTAAGTACATAGTTATACTTTGCCACATATACTAATTGTGTACATTTTAGTCAATTTACCAACACATCCATTAAAATAAAATTGGATAAATTTTATTAGAAATTTATTTTGCATATATAATTATAATTCACACAAATATATATGCTAATTTTATTACATTGATCAGGTGAATTTTATTTTGTGAGCTTGTATTGCATTGCATTATATTAATTACATTATATATGAAATGATTACTGAACTTTTGGTTTGTCCCAATTGTCCATAGGGCCAGTTGGCCCACAACAAGAGATCCTGATCATATGCCATTACCAGCAAGGATACGGGATCAAGAAAGTTATTCTTGACAATACAAACACAACACAATTATTCGATCAAAGCAGTAGACCCTGCACTCAGCCAGGTCATTTGGTGTGTTCTAAAGGAAACTGAACAATAATAGAGAGCTTGTGTGTGTGTGTGTGTGTGTGTGTGTGTGTGTGTGCACGCGCACGCGCGCATAGGTTTCAGTTTCTGTGTTTAGTTTAAAAAAGATTTTTAGTTAAATTACTCAGCTCTTTATAATAATAATCACATTGCTTATTTTAAAGATGACATTTTTCACACATTCTGCTCATCTAGTTGTTTTTATCAGTTTCTGAAATTGTTAATATGAATTGTTTTGGATCTTACTGAGTTTTTTTAGAAGTTCCATCCTTAATTCTCTGTCACTTAGTTTGAATATTTCTATGACTGTAAGTTTATTTTCTGGAGAGTTTTCTCTTTCTGAGATGCCTTGTCACCTTATTTTTTTATGGTGTTTAATAGACTATTTCTCCACCTGGTCATTAATATGAATTTATTCTGCTATTTTTTCCCCCCAGAATGAAGATTTATTATATAAAGGTCTCTCTTTAGCTGGTTGCAAAGAAGATTTTTCTTTTGGTTTCCAGTAGGTGGGTTCTAAGCCTCTTGAATCCCTGCTTCATATGAAGCCTTAGCAATGCCTTTTTTTTCTTATAGATGTTTAACCATGCTTGCTACCCTCAGTCTCAGTCAGTTTTAGCAATAGTTTTGGTAGCTTTTTCTCAGATTCCCCTAGGGCTCCGTGGTGTTCGGTCTTCGAGGATATGAGAGGAAGTACCCTCTGGTTTGGGGGATTGGAGCTGCAGCTCAGCCTCATGTTTTGCAACTGCAACTAGCAAAAATCAACTATTGTTTCTCTGCCATCTCCACTTCTCTGCTTTCTTATGACAGTGCACTGCCACTAACTGTGTGGAACTCACAGATCTCACAGGCAGGGCTGTTCAGTGAACTTTGCTGTACCTCCTTCCCTTGCCCCTTCTTCTATAGGGAGCTCTGGCTATGAGAGGGTAGCTTTTTTTGTTTCTCCCAGTCCACCACCTAAGACCTGGGATTCTGATCTGTGGTAGCTCTTATGCACAGATCCCACACTCAGACATGCTGGTGTGCAGTTTGGGTGCTTTCTGTTGAGTTTTTGATGTTCAGCTTGTTGTTTCAAAAGGACTGATCTGAGAACATCTCTCACTCCACCATGTTTCTGACATCACCTGACCATCCCAAAATTATAGAACTACAGAGAAGCAGTAGGTTAAGTCACCAGAGGTCTGGCTGAAGCAGAAGCCCTACAACTAGGTCACCTAATATAACAGGTCACTTCAAACAGTCAGAGGGGTGGAGACACAAAAAGGGCCCAGATCCTAAAAACCACAAGTGGTGATTGAGAATCAGGAGGTCTGTCTTGGCTGCAGAGCCACCTCTACAACCTTAGGAGTGAGGGGTCCCTGCCACACATTGGGCTCCCCATCATCTATCTGTAAGAGAAGTCCACACAAACTTTGGCCCTGAAAACCAGTAGAGGTTGCAGCTGAGTGAGAAAGAGGGTTGTGGGAAGTAGAGCACTTCCACTTAAAGAGCACATCCCAACCTTAAATGCTGATAGACTTGCTCACGCTGAGCTCCAGTGATGTGAAAGATGCTCAAGGAAAGAGGTTCTGAGCTGTTGGACTTCAGGGTAAATCCTGGAGGGTCTTCTGACTTCTTGACAGAGGTGTAGTCAGAAGCTCTGTTCTTTGTTGAATCCTCTTCTCTCTCAACCTTCAAACTCAGGTGCCATCAGTCTGGATAACACAGGTTGCTCAGCCTAGGGGATTTTCTAAAACTCTACCTCCCTAAACTTGTGAATCCAACCAAGTTAATCCCAGTAATTTATTGCATACAAACAGGCTGTTTTGGCTCTTATTGTAAACTTTCATAAAATTTATCAAAGAACCCCTTAAAAGAACATCCCCTTAAAAGAGCATCTGGCCTTGGTATACCCTGAAACTCTTATTGGCCAGAAACAAACCCTGCACCAGTGGCAGCTAGCCTTGGTTTCTGACTTGGCCTCTTGAGACACCTATAAGCTCAGCAAGGGTATCAACCACATGTGGATTGCTTGGTAACTCTTACAAAATGGCTCCAGAGGTACACAGGCTGTGACTGAACTAGGCCTGCAGCCAGACTCCTCACAGGTCTGTGGCAAGGGGACCCACAGCATACCTAATAAATGAAGCCACTCTACTAACACCAGGAGACTTAGAAGCCCTACCTAATATGTAGAAACAGACACCTGGAGGCAGACAAAATAGAGATACAAAGAAGTATGTCCTACTTGAAAGAACAGAACAAAACTCCAGAAAAAGAATTTACCAAAATGGAGACAGACAATCTACCCGATGCAGAGTTCAAAACACTGGTTATAAAGAAGCTTCAGGAACATGGGAGGAAGGTAGATAAATTCAATGAGAATTTCAACAAAAAGATAAAAAACATAAAACTGGAGATGGAAAACATAGTAGGGATCTAGTCAGAAATGAAGAATATAATATCTGAGATGAAGGGTATATTAGAGAGAATCAACAGGGTGGATAAAGTGGAGGATCGAATCACTGATATAGAGGATGGGGTGGTGGAGGACACGCAATCAGAATAGCAACAAGAAGTAAGAATTCAAAAGAAATAAAAATAATTTCAGAAGCCTCTGGGAAAACATGCATAACAATATTCACATCAGAAGGAGAAGAGAGAGGGCATGGAATTGAAAACCTATTTGAAGAATTTATAATGGAAAACTTCCTTAACCTGGTGAAGAACATAGACATACAATCCAAGGAAGTTCAGAGAGTCCCAAAGAAGGTGAATCCAAAGAGGCCCAGGCCAAGACACATCATAATTAAATTTCTAAATGTGAAATTCAAAGAGAGTCTTAAAAGTAGCAAGAGAAAAATGACTAGAGGTGACTTCAGGAACGTGTTGTAGAGATGCATCCAGATCTCTCCCCTTGCAACAACAACAAGTTGAACATCTAAAACTCAACAAAAACACACAAACTACATACAAGTACATCTGAGCATAGGATATGTGCATAAGAGCTACCACCAGTTAGAACTCCAGGAGTCTGCTGGTAGGCTGAGAGAAACAAATAAGCTGCCCCTTGAAATCAGAGCTCCTTGTGGGAG
This sequence comes from Macroglossus sobrinus, assembly GCA_004027375.1. Lineage (NCBI taxonomy): Eukaryota > Metazoa > Chordata > Mammalia > Chiroptera > Pteropodidae > Macroglossus > Macroglossus sobrinus. Next base: position 10,366 of record PVKZ01008462.1, read on the forward strand.
AAGGGGGAGTGGAGAAGGTGCAATGGGTTCCCTGAACTACCTGACCTGGGAGAGCTGTGAGCTATATGCAGCTAGGGGCAGAGCCCAGGGATCAAGGTGGAGAGCAGAGAAGTAGGGATGGTGGAGAATCAGGGATAGCAGAGAAACAACAGTTGATTATTACTGGTCTCAGTTACAGAACACGAGGCTGAACCACAGCCCCAATTTCCCAACCCATAAGCATCTCCCCTAATATCCTCCAAGACTGAACACTGTGGAGCCCCAGGGGAATCTGAGCAAATGCTCCTGAAACTGACACTACCCTGAGAGGGGCTGAGATTGAGGGTAGCAGTGTGATTGAATATCTATTAGGAAAAAAAAGGTAATATTTAGACTTTATATAAAGTAGGGATCCAAGAGGCTTAGACACCATCTACTAAAAGCCAGGAAAAAAGGCCTTCTTTGCAACATAAAAAAAAGGGGGAGAATACACTTCCTTTAATGACCAGGAGGAGAAATAGCCCATTCGACACCATGAACAACCAAGGTGACAAGGCAGCTCAGATATAGAAATATGCAATTGAAATGACAGAGAATTCAGGATGGTACCTCTGAAAAACCTCAACGAGTGAGGTCCAAAACAATTCATATGAACAATTTCAGGAAATGAAAAAACAACTAGATGAGCAGAATGAGTTCTTTAGCAAGAAACTTAAACCTTTAAAAAGAGTCAATAGATCTTCTAGAGATGAAGAACACACGGAAGAGATGAAAAATAAAATAGCAAGCTTGGGAAATAGAGACAAACAAATGGAGGAAAGGATCAGTCACACAGAAGACAGAAATCTACAAATAAATCAGAAGAAAAAAGAGAGAAACCAAAGAATAAAAAATAATAAAAGAGAAATACAAGAACTAGCTGATACCATCAAGAGAGGAAACATAAGAATAATGGGCATTATCGAAGGTGAGGAAAAGGAGCAGGGATTAGAAAGCATTTTCAGACAAATAGTTGATGAGAATTCCCCAAATTTAAGGAATGAGCTGAAGATTAGAATTCAAGAAGTCAACAGAACACCCAATTATCTCAACCTAAAAAGGCCTTCTCCAAGACACATTGTATTAAATTGATTGAAAATCAATGACAAAGAATTCTCAAGGTAGACAAGAAAAAGAAGACAGTAACCTATAAAGAAAACCCATAAAATTATTGTCGGACTTCTCAGCACAAATCTTACAAGCCAGAAAAGAGTGGAATCAAATATTCAAACTATTAAATGAAAAGAACTGTCAACCAAAAATAATATATCCAGCAAAGCTCTTCTTTAGATATGAAGGAGAAATAAAAATCTTTCCAGGCATACAAAAATTGATGGAATTCTTCACTATGAGGCCTACATTACAGGAAATACTTAAAAGGGTCAGCTCACCTAAAATCAAATAACAAAAGAAATATATAACAAGGAGTAAGGTGACTAGTAGGCAGATAAAGCAGAGGAGAGCAACCCTTACTAAGAACACAGCATTATAAGCTTAAACAGCAAGAAGAGATTTGCTATAGCAAGATAGTAATGAATGTTTAGCATACATAGGTATAAACTTATACAACTGAAAAGAGAAGAATTCAAAGATACAAATTCGCAAAGGGGAACGGTGATACATCATCTATCATCTATCTATCTATCTATCTATCTATCTATCTATCTATCTATCTATCTATTTATGTAAATATCCTCTACATATTTGTAATTGTCGTCACACGCCAAAGACTCAGAACTAAAGAATATAAAATAAAACAAAAAGAAAGCAGGAAGAGCCACAGGAAAAAATCACAAAACCCAATCAATCAAAAAAAAAAAATCAAAAAACAAAAAACAAAACAGACACACAAAGAAAATGAAGCAGTGGAATACCAAGCTACCAGAAACCAAAACTTAAAAATAGTTATAGAAAAATCTCATATTTCAATAATCACCCAAAATGTAAATGGACTGAACTCACCAATAAAAAGGCACAGAGTTGCAGATTGGATCAAAACATAAAACCCAATCATATGCTACCACCAGGAGACACATTTCACTTCCAAAGACAAATATAGACTCAAAGTAAAAGAGTGGAAAATAATATTTCAAGTAAATTCAGAGAAAAGAGGGAGTAGTAGTACTAATATTGGATGAAATAGACTTCAAAATAAAAAAGATACTGAGGGACACTTCATAATAATAAAGAGAGTTATTTGCCAAGAAGACATAACACTTATTAAGAGCTATACTCCCAATCAGGGAGCCCTGAAATATATAAAGCAATTACTAACAGAACTAAAGAGAAAAACATTCCAAAACACTGTCATAATAGGAGACGTAAATACCCCACTGTCAGATATGGACAGATCATCCAAACAGTAAATCAAAAAGGAAATAACATCTTTAAATGACACATTAGTCCAACTGGACAAAATTGACATTTACAGATCCTTCCATCTCAAAACATCTGCTTATATATTCTTCTCTAGTCTACATGGCACATTCTAAGGATGGACCACATCCTGGGACACAGAGATAGCCTCAGCAAATATACACAGGTTTAAATTATGCCAACCATATTCTCTGATCATAATGCTTTGAAACTAGAGATCAACTGCAAAAAGAAAGCGGGAAGAACAACAAATACATGGAGATTAAACAACATGCTACTGAAGAATAATGGGGCAGATAAGTAATAAAAAGAAAGATCAAGTGATACCCAGAAATGAATGATAATGATAGTGTGACATATAAAATTTTGGGGACTTGGCAAAAGCTGCAATAAGAAGAGGGTTCATATCATTATAGGCCTATTTTAAAAAAGAAGAAAAAGCCCAAATAAACAACCTAACACTTCAATTTAAAAAAACTAGAAAAGTAGAAACAAATGAGACCTAAAGTCAGTAGAAGAAAAAAAAATAATCAAAATTAGAGCAGCAATAAATGAAATTGAAACAAAACAAAAAAATAGAAAAAATGCAAAAAAAGAGCTGTTTTTTTTTGAGAAGGTTAATAAAATTGGCAAACCTTTGGATAGACTCATTAAGGAAAAAAGAGAAAGAACACAAAATCAGAAATGAAAAAGGGGAATTTATGATTAAAAAGGAATGGAATCAAATATGTAAACTATTTAGTGAAAGGAACTACCAGCCTAGGATAATGTATTCTGCTAAGCTCTCCTTTAGATATAAAGGAGAAATTAAGACCTTTCCAGACATACAAAAATTGAGGAAATTCTCCACTATGAGGCCTGCACTACAGGAAATTCTGAAAGGGGTCAGTGCACCTAAACCAAAATAATAACAACAAAAATACATAACAACAAAAATACATAATTAAGAGTAAAGTGACTATCAGGCAATTAAAAGCAGAAGAGTGAAGCCCTTACTAAGAACAGGGCATTATAAGCTTAAATAATAAGATGAGAATTGCTATAGCAAGATAGTAATGAACATTCAGCATACATAGAAACAAATTCAGATAACGATGATGGAAAAGGCGGGTATTCAAAGATCCAAATTCACAAAGGGGAAAGGAGAGAAGGCACACACAGAAGGAAATGGATGACTATATACATAAATTATCTTTTTTATATTTGTAATGGTAAACACGCATCACGGAATCAGAACTGAAGTTTATAACATAAAATAAGAATTAGAGGCAAAACCTACAAAAGCCACCAAAATAAAGAGAACAGAAACACAAAGACAAAAAAGCAATGGAAACACCGAGCTACCAGGAAGCAAAAGATAAAATGGCTAAAAGAAGACCTCATACCTCAATAATCACCCTAAATGTAAATGAACTGAACTCACCAATAAAAAGGCACAGAGTTGCAAAATGGATCAAAATACAAAATCCAACCATATGCTGCCTCCAGGAGACACATCTCAGTTCCAAAGACAAATATAGACTAAAAGTGAAAGGGTAGAAAATGATATTTCAAGCAAATGTCATTCAGAGAAAAGCAGGAATAGTGGTACTAATGTCAAACAAAATAAACTTCAAAATAAAAGAGGTAAAGAAAGATACTGAGGGACACTTCATAATGACAAAGGGAAGCATGCACCAAGAAGACATAACACTTATTAATATCTATGCTCCTAATCAGAGAGCTCTGAAATATGTAAAGTAATTACTAACAGAACTAAAGACAAAAACAGACCAAAACGCTATCATAGTAGAGGATGTAAAGGCCCCACTGTCAGATGTGGACAGATCATCCAAACAGAAAATCAATAAGGAAATAACATCTTTAAATGACACATTAAATCAAATAGATGTAATTGACATTTACAGAGCCTTTGATCCCAACACAGCTGCTTATACGTTCTTCTCTGGTACACATGGAACATTCTCAAGAATCGACCTCATACTGGGACACAGAGATAGCTTTAACAAATATAAGAGGGTTGAAGTCATACCAACCATATTCTCTGATCATAATGCTTTAAAACTAGAGATCAACTGCGGAAAGAAATCTGAAAGAACCACAAATAGTTGGAGATTAAACAACATGCTACTGAAGAATGACTGGGTCAGAGAAGAAATAAAAACAGAGATCAAGAGCTACATAGAAACTAATGATAATAATACTACAACATAGCAAAACTTTGGGGACACAGCAAAAGCAGTCATAAGAGGAAAGTTCATATCATTAACTGCCTATCTCCAAAAACAAGGATGAGCCCAAATAAACAACCTAACGCTTTATCTTTAAAAAACTAGAAAAGGAAGAAAAAGGAAGCCTAAAGTCAGCAGAAGGAAATAAATGATCAAAATTAGAGCAGAAATAAATGAAATTATTAAAAAAAATAGAAAAATAAATACAACAAAGTGCTGGTTCTTTGAGAAGATTAATAAAATTGACAAACCCCTGTCTAGACTCACTAAAGAAAAAATGAGAAAGGAAACAAATAAACAAAATCAGATTTGAAAGGAGGGGAATTATTACTGACATCACAGAAATACAAAGGATCAAGCACTAATACTATGAAAAAGTATATTATAACAAATTTAATAACCTAGAAAAATGGACCAGTACTTAGAAAAAACAACCTTCCTAGACTGAATCAAGAAGATCTGGAAAATCTAAGTAGACTGATCAGCAGTGTGGAAATGGAAATAATCATCAAAAACCTACCAAACAGTAAAAGTCCAGGACCAGATGGCTTCACCACTGAAATCTACCAAACAGTCAAAGAAAATTTAATACCTATTCTCCTTAAACTCTTTCAAAAAATCGAAGAGGAGGCAATACTTCTCAACTCATTTTATGAGGCCAATATGACTATGATAGCAAAGCCTGATAAAGATGACACAAAAAAAGAAAACTACAGACCAATATCTTTCATGAACACACATGCAAAAATCCTAAATAAGATACTAGCGAACCGAATACAGCAACATATTAAAAAGATTATGCACCACGATCAAGTGGGTTTCATCTCAGGGGCACCGGGATGGTCCAACATATGCC
>PVKZ01008463.1:0-15844 GCA_004027375.1 Macroglossus sobrinus
GGCCAGGGGCGGGGCCTCCCTGAGAGTGACGGCTGTCGCTTCCCGCGCTGGTCTCTCCCCTCATCCCAGCGCCCTTGCCAAAGGCGCCCACTGCAGGCCGGGTTCCCCGGTGAGGTCGGTGCGCGATTCTGCCCGGCGTGCAGGCCCATCCGCTTGTCCTCCTGGGACTGCCTGGTGACATGAAGAAAACACGGTTTCTGAACGCACGTGGAGGAGCCTGCCTGCAGGGCCCTCTGCCTCGCTGTCCTCGGGGCGAACCCACAGAGCCACGCAGACCCAGGTGGGGCCTTTCCAGAGCGGGTCCCATCCGGACCTAGAAATCTAAGTGAGGGGGGGAAAGGCCGCTTTGGTAATAAACACAGCGAAATCACGTGACAACAACACATGTTCTCGCACAGGCAGAGGTCACGAGGTCAAGCTGTTTCCCAGACCGAGCCTGTGAGCTCCCGCCAGGCATCCCCACGTCTCCCACTCAGACTCGGGTTTGGGCAGCCCCGCAGGTGCCTGCCGGGGCGGACGGGGAGGGACGCCTGTGTGGGGACACTGCAGTCTCCGGGGACCTTGGATAGGACCAGATTCATGAGGTGAGTGGCCGTGTATTAAACGGGGCTGAACCCTCAGTGGATACAGCCACTCAGGAGTGAAGGCCTCGAAGTCACAGTGACTAGGCTCTTTCATAGATGCCATTGGAGAAATTGGCTATTTATCTGAACAAAGACGGTTAAGTACATTCTTCATACAATTCCGTGGACTTAGTTACTAATGTTTAAAAAAATCAATATTTAAAAATATAAAAATAATCGTACAGACATATATATATATGATATATCTGTTCTATTATGTGTGTGTGTGTGTGTGTGTGTGTGTGTGTGTATATATATATATATATATATATATATATATATATATATATATATATATATAAAACAGGGTTGGAAAAAGCTTTAATAAATGCAGAAACCAGAAAGGTTGGCAGACTTCACTGATAAAGCGATTAGGAGCCAGCCTATGTAAAGAACATCTGCTAATCAATAAGAAAAAGACAAACAATCCAATAGACAAATGTGCAAACTACTGAAACAGGCTCTTTACAAATGAGAAAAAAGCTAAAAGCCCATTAAACATCAGGGGAAAAAATATGCTCCTTCACACTGATATTGCAGGAAGTAAAAATTAAAACCAAAACGAGAATGGAAAAAATTTAAACATCCGACAATTTCAAAATCAGCGGAGCGACAGGAAGCAGGAAACACGTACCCCCTTGTAAGTACCACTGGTGTAGCCACCTGGGAAAGCGAAGTTATCAGGTCCTAAAAAACCAAGGACGTCCACGTCATACAACCCAGAAATGTCACAGAAACTCTCCAAGATGTGTGCAAGTTTATCACATCCTTATCTGCAATAGTTACAGTTGAGAAAGACCCAAATACTCATTTATATACAAGTTCTTAAAACAAACGATGAACATTTATGTAACAATATGGATACATCTTGAAACAATGCTGAGTTTAAATAACAAGTTACCAAATAAAACCGCTACTTATGCATTTTATAATGCATGCAAAACAATACCGGATACTTGTTAGCTATCTATATTACTAGGTAAAATATTTTTATGACCTTGTATGATCGTGCACATGACCTTGTAGTTACATGTGTGGAGAGAGGTGACCCAGCCTAGGGATGGGTGACAAAGGGATCAATATCGTCTTTGTTTTTATTTTATGTAACTTTTTAAGCTTAAAGTAAATACATTAAAATTTTACTTCTTAATATTTCTTCCATTACTCTTTGTATTTCTCGCTACTTTTTTAATTTTCCAAAATTAAAAATATGTCATCATGACTTCTAATACTTTGTCTCGCCATGGTTGAACTGAATACATTCACACATTGCCATCTTGCCTTTAAAAAAAAAAAAAAAAGGTTACTAATTCTGGCTATATTAAAAAAATAAAATAAACATTTTGCACAGAAAAAAAATCCCCAGGAGCAAGTGAAATGGACCAACAATGGATAAGGAGAGCATCTTCGCTACATAGATTATAAACAGTTAGTGTTTTTAATATATGTTCTGCGTGTCACAAAACCGAAACGCAGCTCGGTTCCAGCGGGTCAGAGGACAGCGTTCTGGGCCCAGCGACCTTCCTGGCCACTCCGCCAGCTTCAGCCCACGCTCTGGTCAGGCTCCTGGTCCCCTCCGGGCTGCCTCTCCCATGAGCTGGCTTCCTCCCCTGGCTGGCTTACCTCATAGCAGCAAAGTAACTGCACAGATCCAGACCTCGCATATCCACGGTGCACTGCCACGCCCAGAGCTGCCAGCAAACATCTGGTGAGTTCCTCTGATGAGACTCAGGTCACCTGCCTGCCCCTGAGCCGACAGCTGTGGGTGAGGCCGCCTGGGCCACTCATGCGGCTGGAGCTTGGTTCAGCCTCCAGTGCCGAGGGGACCCCAGTGAGGAGCAAGGCCTTCTGGGAGAAGGGAGGGGGCAGGGGGTCCAGGAGAGACAGCGCCAGCACTTCCCGTGGGGCTCAGAGTCACCGATACGTCAGTTAAAATAAACGTTTGAAATGTGTATGACATGCGTATGTCTATGGCTTTACAAATTGTAATATATACCAAAAGGGTGATGTGTTGACACTGTTCTCCCCATGAGGCCAAGGAATGGGTTCGCCGAAGAGTGGGTGGAAGGGGGACCCTCGGCGTGAGACGTCAGGACCGCTGTGGGCAAGGGCAGGTGACCGCCGCGGGCACGTCCAGCAGAGGCCTCGCTTTCGAAGGCCACTTCGAGCCTTTGCCAGTATCATTTGCCCTTTTAAACTGGTCAAAGATTGTGTGAATCGCTCCATTACTCAAAGACACCCCTACACCCCAGGTAACTCAGCTCCCAGCGTTAACGCATCACCAGAGAAAATCCGACAATTTTCCATCTAATTTAAATTACATTGCGATGAACGGAAACTTTCCAATTTGTACAATGAGCGTGATGAGTGAGAACAAAATAAAAGTTTGCAATCTCTAAAATCCATTTTAATTACAGCACTTCTTAGAAAAAAAAACAAAAACAAAACGAAAACAAAAAAAAAAAACTCAGCCTCTGAAAGATTAGCAGCTTGAACACTCTCCCCAAAAATCCATTCCCTGGGCAACTCTGCATCAAACTCCATGTCCGAGCTCCCTGGATAACCTGGGTGTGAATAAACTCATTTTATTTATTTTGTAATCGCAAGGGCTGCCGATGAATCCGCCGGCAAGACAAAGATGAAGGGGACACAAGGACCTGATGTGACGGCTCAGCCAAGGACAGGCGAAGAGAATGACGGACTGACGATCTGCGGAAGGACAGGTGTGGAAAGCGACCGGTCCCCGAGCCCCAGGACGGGCAGGGGACACCGAGCTGCGCAGTGACGGGCCAGGACGAAGCGCCCGAGGTGGCCGCTTCGCTCTGGCCGGCTGGGCAGGCGCGCACTGCGCCGGGGACAGAGACGCTCGTGTGCCACGCGACCGCCGCTCACGCCTGGGGAGAAGAAGGGTCGTTATTTTAAATCACCCCTATTTTTTTTTTCGCCCGTGTAAGAGGCTCTAGAAAAATCCGAATGCTTCTGAATGACGCGGGACTCGTCTATTCCGGGAACGTGGAGCGCACAGCTTCAGACTGCCTTTGAGGCGCGTCTCCCAGCCCGTGTCAGGCTGTCAGCCGTCACTTCTGCTGTCAGGCTGCCAGCTCCTGAAAGTCGCCTCGCGCTCCTGCCGGCAGACCAGGAGCTGGGACGCCGAGATCATTACGGATTGAATGTGAGAGCGGGGTCAGTGACAACGCGCTCGGCTCCCCCGCTGGCCTCTGGCACGGTGACTCGGCGGCTTCTGAAGCCGCTGGCCTTTTTCCTCTGAGGCCGAGCGCAGAGTCAGTCCAGCCTGGAGCTCAGCCTGCCGGCCGGGCGCCCCTGACCTGGCTCCCGCAGTCTCCCCGGGCCCCGGGCCCCCCTCTGTGACATGGGGGAAACCACAGTCCTACTCCACGGCCGTGATGTCGCACACGCACTGGAAGGTGTCGTCGTACGCGTGAGCTGTTGTCATCACGGCCGTAGGGCTGGGTTTGGGGACGGAGACTGGGACCGGGAGGGCAGAGGTAAGGCACGAGGTTAGGCTTAACAATTGTTCCCCTGATTAACAGCACGTCTCAAAAAAGTTTCTTGATATTTTATTCAATGGAGACATTTAAACCACGTTAAAGTGTGTTGTAAGCCTCGGTCCCGGCTGGTAAGCCAGCGGGTGTGTGGGGTGCCTCCCCGCTTCCTCCCACAACTATTTATCAGATACCTACTGTGGGCGGGGCTCTGTGCCCCATCCCAAGGGGCAGAGCCAGCCCTGCCTCCCGGAGCGTGGGCCTGGAGGGGCGGGCAGACAGAGGGGTCCCAGCAACCGTCAGGGCGGTGGGCACAGCAAGGGCGGTGAGGCCCACGCATCGGGACCTGACTCACCCACCACTCACTCTACCCGAAACGTGACACCTGGGTTGACATGGACCAGGCTGAGGTGTCGCAGAACGGGAAGGGGGGGTAGCGTGAAGGAAGAGTCCCCGGATGAGTCCATCACGGCACAAACCCTGAAGCAGAAATGAGCGTGGCGAGATCGGTGTGGGGGGGAGGCCGGGTGGACGGCGGGGCGGGGCGGAGGGCGCAGGCGCGTGCGGGATCCTGGGGCCAGGTGGAGAGATCTAGCCCTTTATTACAAATATCTTTAGAAATTATGAAAAATTAAAATACACAGATCGATATTCTGCCCAGTTTTTGTCATTCCCTAAGACCTCGGGAAAACCAGAAGTGTTTGCTTTACCCATCCGGGCGAGGAAGTTTTCAGGGAACTAAAACAGACTCAGAAGCCACCGAGAAACGTCATTCCTCGGGCATCTATAAATCTGCTGGGGACCATGTGCTAAGTCCATCTTTCTACCCTGAAGGGTCGCCGTTCGGAGGCCCGGCCGGACCGCTCGCGGTTGGGAGAACTCCGTAAGCCCGTGCCTATGTGGCCGGGGGTGGGGCGGGTGCTGAAATCTTTCCAGGAACGTGGCGAAGTGGCAGCGGCAGGAAGTGGGCCCGTCCTTGTCGCCCGCTCTGGACGCGGGACCCGTCCGCTCCCCGCCCTTGCGCGGGGCTGGGAGGAGCGCCCGCTGCTGTGAACACTTCCCCCCACTCCCGCTTTCATGTCGGATCGCCTGTCCTTCGATGGCGGTGGCTCGCAGGCACCTGTCCCTTTACTCAGAACCGAGGACTATAGAGCATGGCCCCGGGCGGGGACCCCGGACCCACACTCCCTGGGACCCGCGCGGCTGTCCGCGCACAGGCCTCTGCGGCGGTCCGTCCTGGCTGCCCACTCTCAGAAGCCTCTCCATCTGTGGAAAGCGCTGATATTACCTTTTATTATTATTTTTTTAACCTGGATGGGTGTGTTTTTTCTGCATAGTAGGAAAGGATAAGGCCAGGAAAGCTTTGCAATACTCCTTGTGAGAAAAAGAAGGCGGGAACTTGACCCCAGGGTTTGGGGGGGCCCCCCGAGGGCAAATCCTGGAGTGGGCGCTGCTGGGGGGCTGACGCCGGCCTCCCCCGCGGAGAAGAAGCAAAGTAAAGTGATCTCCAGTGTCCCGCTTGTCTGCGGCCCCGTACGGGCCAGCGGCTGCCAGCCCGAACGGTCTCCCGAGCCACCCCTGAAATGTCTTCCGGCCAGGACACCGCACGAAGCCCACACGGTCGCCTTGGGCGGGGACGTGGCCACCCTCCTGGTGCTCGGGGACTCCGCTGGGCCCCAGGGTCCCCAGGCGCTGTCAAGCTCCGTTGCGATCCAGGCCCCTCTGCCAGACGGGAGCCTTGGGGTGCGCTCCGTGCCAAACGCATCCGGGCTGATATTGGCACACAGAGACGGAGCTCGCGGCGAACACTGTAACCAGCGCCCACAGAACTCGGGGCCTTCGGTTCCGGGGGCCCGGCTCACTTCGGGCAGGTGACTCGAGCTGTGGACACCCGCTGGGCTTTTCCCAATCTATGAAACACTGTTGTCGTCCTTTTCTGGGGAGAATCACAGCCCAATTTGATGCTGAATGCGAAGACACGGCATTTAAAGAGTTTGTGTTTTCCAGGGACGTTTCATGCGGCCCCAGGGGTCAGATGTACAAACCAGCGGTCCCGGGGTGGGGGTGGGGTGGGGGGGGGGTGGGGGGGATCCCGTGACAGCTCACGAGACAATGAGCGAAGATAATCAGAGGGAGCCCGGCGTCTCCCATCACCTGCACCAGGTCTTAAATCTGGGTCGCAGTCCAGTAATTAGGTGAAACAATTAAAACCTGGATGTTTTCGTAAAGGAAACCAGCGAGAATTAATTCGAACTTAATTGAAGTGAGGCCGCCGCTCTCTTGGATGGGCTGACAGGAGACAAACAGAGGGCTTCGCTCAGCTCGAGCGACGGGAGGGGCCCTTTATGGCATGAATGAATGAATGAGTGAATGGGTGGATGAATGAATGAATGAATGAGTGAATGGATGGATGGATGGATGGGTGGGTGGATGAATAAATGAATGACTGAATGAGAATACGGTAAACCCGAAACATACCAGCACCCTGCGTGCTTCTGGATTGGGGGTTGAGGCACAGGTACCGGGCCTGTGGCCCAAGGCACATTTTAATGCCACAGGCGAAGTCTCAGGTCGCCCGTGCTTGCTGAAGGGCCCAGTCCTGTGAGCAGACTGTTGGAGGCAGGGACCGATTTGGTCCCCCGGTCCCAGCTCCTGTCCCCAGCTGGGCCACACAGCCCAGCACAGAGGACGAGGCCTGGCCGGCCTGCTGGGGACAGGGACATTCACTGTCGGCCTTTCCCACCTCCCTCCCCCACACCCAGGACACTGCCTCTGTCCCTCGTCAAACTCGGGGTCCGCCGGCTCCTCTTTCTCAAGCACCCTCTAAGCAGCCCAGCGGGCTGGGCTCCCAGCTCCGTATTGTGGGGACGCGAAGGGAAAATGCGTGAAAATCAAGTGGAAATAAAATGAGGGGGCCGTTTTCAAACCCGGCCAGGGGCCTCTTTCCTACACTTCCTCTCCCGCTTGCTTCTCCAGCTCAGAGGCGTCCCCTGCCCAGACGAGGTGCCCGCCTGGGTGCCAGGGCCATGATCGGGGGCGTGGGCCCCGAGATGGACGAAGACGCTTCCGCTGGAAATGACACCGCTGGCCGGGCACCGGTGCCGAAGCTGCATGAGGACGGGGACACCCGGACCTCAGAACGGTGGGAGAGGAGCCTGTCGTGGCTGAACGTTTGCGTTACCCCAAATGCATACATGGAAGGCCAACCCCCCTCCCCGGGCAACGGTGGAAGGAGGCGGGGCCCTTGGGAGGTGGTGGGGTTCTGAGGGGGGAGTCCCCAGGATGGAGAGACGTGGGAGCACGCTCTTTCTGCTGTCCTGCACGAGAGGACAACACGAGAAGGTGGCCTTCTTCGAGCCAGGAAGAGGACCCCACCGGACACTGGCTCTGCTGGCGCCTTGGCCTTGAACTTCCAGCCGCCTTAACTGTGAGAGGTACAGGCCGCCGTTAGCCCCCAGCCCGGGTAGCTCGTTGCAGCAGCCTGGACGGCAACAGAGCCGGTGCTGGCGCCAGGGGACACGGAGAGGAGACGATGCCGTCTGTTCCCTAGCTAAGGTCGGGCTCTGAGCGCTGTGGCTCCTGGGAGTCGCTGGGGGCAGTGGGGGGGCGGACGAGCCCCCTCGAGACAGTGGGGGAGGGGAGAGGACAGACCGTGCTGGACGGAACTGAGTGGCTTCCCAAGGACGGTCCTGGGCCTGGGTCCCACCCGGTGTGTAGCTGGGTTTGGTCTCTGGGCCGGTGACAGTGGAGGCCACGGCTCCTATTCGTGGTGGCCACCGTCCTCGCAAACAAGCTCAGCGTGACGGGTGGCAGCCCCGAGCCCCTCTGGCCTTGACAAGTGAGGGTCCTGGGCTCTGTGATTCCCCCATCTCCAGAGCAAGAGGTAACTCCTGGTCCTGCGGTGGCCCCTGGTCCCCGAGGCGGGGCGGCCTGTCCTGGGGGTGAACACCTGTCGTTAGCGCAGACGCTGAGCCTTTGCAGCCGTCTCCGGCGGTGGGGGGCGGGGACCCCGTCTGGAAGGGAGACGGCCTCGGGGCCGCAGCACCTCGGCGCCGGGAGACCGGGGAAGCGCCCTCCTCGGGCCGGCTGGCGCTGCCGGCTGAGTGAACCCCGCGCGCCGGCGAGCTGACCAGCGCGTCTTTGTCCCGTCTGCTCGATGGAAGCCGTGGCTATTGCCATCCCAAAGTCCCACGGGATGACCGTCGCTGTCTCCCTCTACGTCCCAGTCAACGTGCCACTGCGGCGACGTGCGTCCGCCAGGCCCCACGCAGCGCGCCCTGGGAGCCCCAATCCCCCGAGGGCGGGGGGGGGGGCTTCCCCCCAGGAGCCCCGCCTGCCGTGCGCCCCGCGGGTGTCCCTGCGCCTCCGCCCCGCGCCCTGCGCGCTGATGAGACCGAGCGGGGCTTCTTCTCTCGGAAAGTGACACGTCCCTTACGAGTCCAGCCGAGAGAGTCGGTCCCACCTCCTTCCTAGTCCCCTCCCTGACCGAAGTGATAAGAAGCAACTGGAACACGGCTCCGGAGTGTCATGCTGTCAAAAAAATTCTTAATGAAATTAAAGCGCGAACACTCCAATGCTATTTCTGGCGGTGGAGCTGGAAGCCGCAGCGAGCGACTCTCGGCTCGCGCCTGTCGGCCTGGTGGCTGCGTCAGAGGAGCTGCTGCATGTCAGCGCCGCGCCCCAGGGAATACGGGCGGAATATTTTACACCTGAAGTGGCCTTATTTCCAGGCAGTGGCACACCATGACACACAGCTCCTCTGTGCTGGAGGAAACGCCGCCTGCACAGCACTGGCGGGCGAGCCGGGGCGGGGAGCCAGCCCGCGGACACCCCATCACCCACCTTCCTCATTCTGCAGCGTCGGCCCCCTCGTCCCCGCACCCACATTTTCAGATGGAGGGAGGAAGCTCACCAAGCCCCCAGCACTCATCCGCAGACTGCAGGTGGCTCCCCCATCCTTATAAAAATAAAATGTTAAAAGCCCATTTAAAAAAAAAAAAGTTGATGAAATGATGATTTCTCCGAATTCTTATCCATTGATTTCCAAACTCTAAAATGTTTTTGTGGCAGAGTTTGTTCCTTTGAGATAAGAATTTTCTCTACGCCAAAGGCAAACATTTTTGTGTGTGTGGACAAAGAGCAAATGCACCTGCACACATGAGCCTTCTTATACTGAAGAGCCACAGAATTCCTCTCGCCGCCCGCAGCACGCGTGTCAGGCTGGTTTGCTGCCGTGAACACTCTCAGGGACAGACGTGTCACCCGGTTCCCCCGTTCTTCTCACGCCCCCAAACGCGGAGAGGCGTGAGTGGCTCGTCACGCCGTTCCCTTCATTGTCTGCGTCAATGTTTCTGTTCAACGTCACAGCGGCGAGAGGTTCGGGGCCGGAGTTCAAGACACTGTGACACGTCTTACTCATTCTTCGTGCCGCAGGGGACAGGCCACGCTCAGAAAACAAAGCCGGGACGAGCAGCTTCGGGGCTGCACGGGGGCCCGTCCCTGCCCCGCCGGGGCATGGGGACACTCACGCCGACGCAGGAAAGCGGTTTCCAACCCCGTTTCCTTTTTTTTTCTTTTCAGTATTCAGCGATCTGAGGCACCTCCCCGGCACTTTGCGCTGTGTTTGAACCGAACCTAGACCAGGAAACGCAAACTCAGATTCTGAGCCTTTCCATGACCTGCGATTTTTATCTTTAAAATGGAAAGGAAAAAAAAAAAAAAAAAAGGGCCCGTATGTACCGGGAACCATCTGTTACGCCTCTCATTAAAACCCACTCGTAATGAGCTTGTTAGTGCGCCCAACGTGTCAGGTACGGGAGATGATTCATGAGGCAGTTGTTGTGGTGGCTGGAGGACGCCTTCACATCCTATTAGTTTAACAAAGTAACGTATCCGTGTTCCGACCCGGGCTACAAGAGACTTCAGGATGACCTGGCATCCTGCTCTAAGATTTCTCTCTCTTTCCCCCCTCAACTAGGTTGCGATTTCCACCTCGGAGATAGATAGTCAGATGGCCTCTGGTAATTGCAGCTTCAAATCTCGTCTCCATTTTCAACTGCAGGTGATTTCCGATGATTAAAGACGCACGACAGGGAATAAACAAAAATGCTTACATGCAATTATTTTTAATTAGTATTTGGCTATAAAGTGTATGCCTTCATAGAGGAGTCTGTTATGCACAGAAACATCTGTCACCACGCACACAAGGAAACTCTGTAAGTCTGTCAGCGCGTCACCAAAGCGGGGGACGGACGCCGAGGGAGGTCTCGGAGTTCTGAGACAAAAGGCAGCGAGCGGGGTAACTGCCAAACCAGACGCGGGCCGCGCCTCTCCAGCAAAGCGCGCACAATCGGAGGAAGCGCTGCGGCCCAGGCCCGGCGCTCGGACAGGTGAAAATAGACGGGATTCTTCTCTGGAAACAATGGGATCTCCGTGCGCACACGACGAGCTCAGAGGCCTGGACTAATTCTGCAGCCGGGCACGTGACCGGTCCGTTTCCTGTTTGCACGCTCTCGGCCCGCTGCGAAGGTCCCCGCTGCTCCTGCGCGCGGGCGGCGCTTCGTGCCGGGCGTGCAAACCTTGTGAGGTGCAGCGGCCTGGACCCCGAGTGCCGGATGTGGGCCTGTTTCCCGAAAGTCTCCAGCGAGGGGGAGGGGAAAATATATATATATATTTTTTCAATATATATATGTATATATATGTATATATGTATATATGTATATGTATACATGTGTATGTATATGTGTGTGTATATATATGTGTATATATACACGTACACACACACACACACACACACACACACACACATAAATGAGCGCGCCCCCACCAAGCACGGGGGAGAAAGACGCAGGAAATAAATTAATCCCGCGTAATTGAGAGGCGGGGCGCGGCGCCCGGCGGAACCCGGGGAGGAAGATGGAGAGGCGGCGTGAGAATAGCGCGCGCATGAATCACCGAGTCGGTGGGAATTGCGGGGCTCCAGCCGGCAGACGCCTGGAAGCGCACGGCTCCCGGGCCAACCCCCCCCACCTCCCACACCCCCCTCCCCGCAACCCAGGTTAACTCGTTCTGCTCCGGGCCCCAAACCGCGGCTCTTATTAAAAACCGCACAACTCAGGTGCCAGAAGAACGTATCTGCATTTGCATGAAAATGCAAACGAGAATTTCATGGAACCGCACAAATCTGCTGTGCGGAGCTCGCCAGGCCGTGCCGGCCCGCATCAGGCGCGGGGCTGTGGGCCCTGCAGGGAGGAGACGTGGTTGTCCAGGTGTCAGCCCACGAAGTGATGCCGCCCCCCCCACCCGTGGGACCCTGTGGGGACGTCAAGGCCGAGATACGTGGGGGCCTGTCCTGTTAATTTGGAAGGGGCAAGCCACCGCGGTCGCAAGTGGACAAATGGACCGAGGGACCTTGGCATGTTGGCCCCAGTAATTCTAACTGTCCGAGGTCACTGTGACTGTAAGGACGGAGAAGGTGGACCCTAGAGCGAGGGCAGGCCCCCCCCCTGGCTGCCCATCCCCTTCCGGCGGGAGCCCCCCTCCATCCCCAAGTGGGGGCCCAGCCCCAAAACCGGCTTCTCGCCCAGGCCAGGCCAGGCGCAGCGAGGTGCCTGCAACGCCATGGACACCGGGCCGGGCCAGGCCCCGAGGCCCCGCCCACTCAAGGGCAAGTGGCACAGTCCTCAGCAGCCCCGAGTAATCTACAAACCCAACCAAGAACAACCGAGAGGAGGAGATATACTGCCGAACCCCCCAAAGGCGGGCCGTAAATAAAAGAACACAATGACCAGAAAAGGCAGGTTTTACATTAAGAAGCAGCAAATTCACGGCCAGGGTGAGCGGGCAGCCAGGCGCGGTGCTCACAGCATCATTGCGGGCGGGGCGGTGGGGGCGGTGGGGGCTGTGGGGGCGGTGGGGGCGGTGGGGGCAGTGAGGGCGGTGAGGGCGGGCAGAGCCAGCTGCGCCTGCTGGCCACCCGCTTCTCACGTGGGGGGTTCTCCTGTTTCAGTCACGCCCACTACCAGCTTCACCTGGCTTCTCCTCCCTGTCCCTCCCCCATGGGCCGCCCTCCCAGCGGGCAGCCGAGGAGGAAGGCCTCTCCCAGCCCGCGGGGGTGCCCACGTGCCCACAGACGGTCCTGGCCCAGCCCGCGCCACCCCATCGAGGTGGAATGTAATATTTACGAAATATATTCCAGAACCTCGGAGTAAGGACGTAACTGAAATCATCGCCGTTACTGGGAAAGTTCCCTTCAGAGAACAGAACACATTTGTATCCACGTTATTTGAATAACATTTGAAATGCTCGGTTTTTAAAATATTTTAAAGAGTTAAAAACGCAGGCGTTTGCTTCGGATACGCTTCCCCCCTGTGTTTACGCGCTGTCTGCGTGCGCCGTCGGCCACAGGCACCGTTTCTGTCACGCCCTCTCCTTGTCCCTTTCCACTCCCCCAAACTGGGCAAAGCGGGTGACTGCTTGTCGCTCCTGCTCCGCAACCCTGAGCCTCACCTGAGAGCAGGCTTCCTTCTCCTTTTGTCCGTGGCCCCTTGGACAAGAATTGCCCCGCCCCTCCGTCCCCGTGGGATGCGAGTCAGCCCCTGCCCCAGCCCCTGCCCGGCCCTGGTTCACACACACACAAGCATGTTTCACAAAGCAGTGAGAGAAAAGCCCCCTGGACACCCCACATGTGGGCTCTGACGCCCCCTCTTCCTCTTCCCGCTCCGCCCCCTGGCACGAGGCCCCCCAGGGCGTTCACGGGCGTCTGCAGCTGCCCTGGCCTCTGGGCAGGTGCCACGGAAGGCGCCTGAGGGACGGCAGCCTGAGGGGGAGCGAGAGGATGGAGACCTGGAGTGACCTTTGACCTCCGATCCGGTTGTGCCAGAGCTGGGATCCTCAATGCCGCGCATGGACGCACGGCCTCGGACTTCAGGTCCAAACGACGTGTTTCTAGGGAGAATGCGTTGTCCTAGGAGGTGTCGTGCGTGTCCACTGCTTGTGTAGTATGGGACTGGACCTCATGATCGCAGCTATAAACACTCCGGGTCTTCAGAGTCTCTAGACAGGAGAAAAAAAATTTTTCTTTCTTTCTTCTTCTTTCTCATCCAAAAGCTCCTTTCTTCCGCCCCAAGTTTATACAAGTACATTCTGCTCGGGAACTGTCGGTGAGGAGAAAGGTTGACGCTTCAGGGATAGCGGGGACAGATTTGTCCTCCGTTCAAAGTTCGTCGACATAAAAAGCACATCCCATAACTAACTCTAAGGGAGACCTGATCGATAAAAATGAAAGCTTAGTAAAAGCTCTTTCGTAATAACCTACAGATCTCGGTAGAAACAAGAAAAGGGTTCTCGGATTCAGTAACTGCGGGAACTGTTTGCATCAAACAGCGTTAGGAAACGGGACCAGCAGCCACTTTGGACCAACTTGATACGCATCGACCGGAACCCACAGAAGCAGAGCCAAACGAAGCATTTAAAGGACCCTTCATCTTTATTTCGTCCACAATGATGCATCTTTTCGGGCCGACTCCAGGCAAGTTAAAGAGAAGTACACAGATGACAATTTACGCGTCTCTGAGTTAATCCACTCATTCACTCCGCAGCACCGCCACCTAGACGCCTCGGGTACAGTGGGGAGAGAAAGCAACCAGCTTCCTGTCCTAGTGCCAACGGCAGCCTGGCAGGGAACGGAGGAAAAACAAAGCAAATAACTATGTAGAAGTCGAGGTAAGTGCAGGGGGGAGGAGAGGCGGAGTGTGTTCAGAGAGTGGCGAGCACCAGCTTCACCTGGGTGGGTGGTGGGATTTCCTGGTGCTGTCACCCCAGGAGCTGCATCCCTCGCTGAATGAGTGTCTGTCCCTCCAACCATAAGCGTGTGTAAAACTGAACCGTAAACGTGGCCAGGCTCGAGTACAAATGGACGCGCGGTGGGCTATCCCCAGCCCTCGTGGTCCGTTGTGAATTTGTGATTAGGGGCTGCAAAAGGACATTCCCCACGTGGAGGAGGCTCTGAGTCCCAAGATGGTCATTGGCATTTGTGTGGCTTTCCAAGAGCGGCCCAGCCTGCCAGGTTGCTCACAGGTGATAATGGGGTCACCTCAGTGGTATACAGCTGGGGGGTGGGGCGCTGCAGGACTGGATAGGTACCGGTGAGCTGGGCTGGGCAAGGCCCGGACCCGCCCCGCCTGCGGGAGGAGTGTCCCCGCTGCCCTGAGCCAGCCGTGCGGCCGGCCGGGGAAGGTCTCGGCAAGGAAGGGTGGTTTGGTGTCGCACGAAGCAGAACACTCAGGCCCTGACCACCGAGAGCCGTCTGGACACGGGAAACGGAAGGGCGTCGGCGGAGGGAGCGCTCTGTCACTGCAGACGCCGGCAAAGAAGGGGCAGTCGCCCCACGGCTGCAGGGGCAGCGAGGGGGCTGGGAAGATGGAGCTGACTGACATGGAGCCCACCGATGCCCCGATGTGTGAGCGCGTTTGGAGAAGCTTCACACCCCAGACGTGCGGTGTGAAGCAAAAATACGCAGCAGGCAAAATAAGGCGAGTGGGGGGGGGGGGGATGAGGCGATCGTCAATTTTGGGAAAAACGAAAAGGTTTACAACAAAATAAATGTCACCAGAGTCAATGGCTCTGAACATTTGCAAAGTCCAGAGGATGTAAGAGCCGAATGCTACTTTAATCTACTCCCCGAAACCCCCCAAAAAGAGATGTGACTTTCACATCATCTTTACCAGGTTATTCTACTATTATGTAGAGGACAAAAGGTAAATTTTAGAAAACCTTCTGTTTGACATTCGACTTTTTGCTGGGGGAGGGGCAGTTTTCTTTTTAATGAGACCTTAGATTTTGAGGGTTGGACTGAGACAACATAAATGCGTTTTCTTGGATATCAGAGCTCCTGCAGTTGGGGTTCAGAGTTCGGTTGTGGCTTGAGTTGCTGTAGCCGTGGGGTTCTGGCCTTGTCGTTTGCAGTGGACATCTAGACCAAACTGCCTACCTGCCTCGATAACCAAATCACAGACATCGTCCGTTGTCCTTCCAATGGTGAAGATATGCGTTTGGCAGCTTCTCAGGGAAACAGAACAGCAGTCCCGGCTAGAGGCCCAGGGGTGAGGTGCTGGCCCCCCCCACCCCGCTTCTCTCCGGGGGCCCCGCCATCTCTAGAGCACAGACTCTGACCCCAGGCTGCCTGGGTTAGAAACCAGCTCTGCCATTTCCCGGTGGTCGCTTTCCTAGGCCTCACTGTGCTCATCCTCGACGTGGGGATAACGATGAGTTGAAAGCACTTGGAACAGTCAGAGCTCACTACGCGGCCACGATGGTCCCCGGTCCTGAAGTGTGCTTTCTTCCACCGGTCAAGGTGTCCCTTCACATACACACATCGCGACCGACGTGGCCCCTGCGGGCCCCTGCCTTTACAGTCATCACGACCATGAACTTGCCCAACTGCCAGTGACCCCCAAGCGCTCCTCTTTATGACGTCACAGCCGGAGGCGGGGCCGACGTGCTGATCTGCGCGTGCGCGGGCGCGCCCTCCCGATGCCGCCCGCGGTAAAATGTCCTTGGTGTTTATTTATTCAGAGTAAGATCGGTCACAACTCCGCGGTGGGCACGAGACTCCGGGTGACAAGCATCGCGCGACTTGGGCCGCGGGAACTAGCAAAACAGCAGTGTCACGTGCAAACCTTGCCACGACTGACTTTTCTGTCTTGTGGGACTGAAAGT